>ML821437.1:27942-56143 GCA_009831015.1 Picea engelmannii
CATTCATTTATGTCATATTTTTTAATCCCTGTAATGTAGAAGATCCATAGAGCCAAATTCACAATGATATCTTGTACCAATTTGAAGTAATTAATATTAATTAATTTAATTTGACAAACATGGCCAACTAGAGTTTGCCTCTTCTATTTTCCTTGATTTTCATGTTTTCACCACAAGGGGTTGCCAATTCCCCTCCTTATGATTTCCACTCTAGCCAATCCTTTGTTTTAGTTGATGCAACGTTCCATGCTTTTGCAGATTCCATTGTAAAAAATGTGAGGAGACCCAACTCAAGATTGCAAGGGTCCATTAAGAAGATATGGATCCTTGATGAGTGTTGATAAGCAAGTTCATGAGTGCTTGGCCTTAATAAAAGATCTTGGACGACAAATCCATGGAATCCACTTCAGATAGGTAGAATTGAATTTTATCATTGCGTACAGGGTTTTAACTCCTTTCTTTATGAAATAACATAAGATAGAGATATAATCTCCAACATCTAGGGACCAACACCTCTAGATATTTGAATAAATAGTTGCTTGATCTAACTTGAAGGAGGGTATTCTTTTGGTAGTATTGATCTAGGTCAAGGTCCCATTTTTCTCTTTGAGCCTTTGGGATAAAGCAAACCTAGAAGAGGAATTTTACAAGGCCAAGATGGTGTTGTCAATGTTACCAAGTAGAAGAAACTATAATTCATCTCATGATGAAATGTCCATACTACAAGGATACATATAAAGAGGTGGAAATATTAATAGGTATTGTGAATCTATGGGAAGAAAAGTCTATGTAACAATAGCATATTTAGGATTATGTTGTTAGAGGAAAGAGCGTGCATACTGGGAAAAACTTGGAAAAATTAGGTCTAAATCCCAAAATACAAAATGCAGCAGAGAGATCAAAAGAAAGCAAAAAAAGAATGGAAACCCCAAAAAATAATCCAAGAATGACTCACAGGATCTAGGAAGACCATATAGTACCACAACCCAACTTCCAATGATATGATCAGAAGATAAAACTCAATGCCAGAACATGTATGCGATTGTCTCACTGAAAACCAATGTATGTACACTACTATGTTCAAGCAAAGCCGCGTATGTATTTAAAGAAACACATGTACACCCAATAAAAACCCCTCAAACTTGAGAGAAAAGGGTCTGGAGGACTCAATAAGGATTACAAAAATTAAGAGAATGCTAGATAAAGGTGAAAGACATAGAAAAAGATTCAAAAGAAATGCAAACCACAAGTACCGCTAACGACCCAAAAAGGGAGAATCACCCTTGGAGTAGAAAATTCTATTACAGAAAACAATGTCCTATGGCTATAGGTTAGGGCCACAACAAAGAGATACCCTAAAATACCACTTTGAGACTCAAATCAATAATAACTATTTTGTGATAGCTAACTTTCATGTGAGAGGGAAGGGAACAAACCTGGATTTTGACGTTTGATGTTGATCCCACGTGAAGACTTTCACTCCAACACTCTTTCAAAACAATCCTTTGAAATATCCTACACACAAAAAGACGAGTAACTACAAAGAAGTAATTATCTAATAATCAACTAAAACATGAATATTACAATTTACATAATAGATTCACGTTAGGATATAGAAAATATACTAAAAACATGAATCACCACATGAAATCGGAAGAGAACAAGATATTTATTATTATGAACAACATAAAATTCGATTACAACCTATAATCGTTGCGACACAGTCCCAAAAATGGGCTCCAAGTTCCTCCACTCAATGCTAGAGATCATCAACAATACCTCCAATACTTTGTGCTCAAACATGTCCAAGGAAGGCAAAGGATTTATTCTTGACAAGATAGGGAGAACACAACTTCTAAAAACAAGGGTTTCCAAATGGACAGGACAATATTAGATGCAAGGGAAAAAAGGGGACTTGCAAGACTGAATTGAAATTAACAACATAAGGATGCATTTCTCTGTTATGTTTTTCCTCTACCCCTAGGCTCTAATTTATACTCCTTTTTGATAGTTAGAGTAGTTATGGACGAGCTACAGGAGGTAAGGAACTTGAGGAACCCATCAACTCCGCCCGAAAAGTCAAGATTATTATTGTTTTGAGCCAAATTAACATGTACACGAGTTGTTGACTGGAAACAAGCGTATGTGCGTAGGATTCTTTAAGGAAAGTCACATATATCAACCAAAATGTGGTTTTTAAAAGTATTTTGAAGGAGGAAAAGGGAGAAAAAATGTCCTTCAAGTAGGGAAATTGATGTAACTGAGGCCAATAAGTCATCATAAGCATGTATGGTGTCAAATGATGCTATAACAACTAGGATCATGTCATTGATTATCTTCTTTAAGAAAGAAACATGGAAGACATGATTTACGCTTCCTGGTCGCAAATGAATAGCATGGTCATGATATTGAGTAGGTGGAATACCCTTAGGAATCTCTCCAAATACCTTGGAATGATTGTTGATAACTTTTTGGAGATCCATTGGAGCAAAGGCTATAGATGTTTGAACATCTAGTGAACACAATTGTGCAATTACACCATCGTGTCCCTTTTTGAGTAATTTTGTCATGTTGTTAGATATTATCACTTTAGAGGGTTTCCCTTGGATACCTCTAAGATAAACTTCCTTGCCTTATGAGGAAAATATCATGAAAATATATTGAAAATTAAGGGCCACTGTTCCCAATGATTGAAATCATTGCAATCCTAATACAACATCAACACCACCCATTTTGATGGAAATCATGGGGCTATCCAATAAATACATCCCCATATTGAGTTTAATACTATGGAACTACACACAACAATTTATGGTACCTCCATCTGCAATCATTAGTTGAAACTATGGTGTTGGATATACAAAGTAATTGAGATCTTTTGCTAATTTTTAATTGATGAAGTTATGGGTACTACTAGAATAAATCAACATTGTTACCATTTTCTTTTTGATATATCCTTCTATATTGAGGGTTTGTGGAGTACTGATGTCGGCCAATGCATGACAATGTATCGTTGGAGTAGTCTCTTCTAGCTCTAGATATTGAGATGGTTCCAATTCATGATCTTCTTCCTCTTCATTGTCTATGTTGAATATTTTCTTCTCACTTCATTTATGTGCCTTACTGTACTTTCTATCACATTTGAAACATAGTCCTTTTGCTATTCTTTCATCCATTTGCGGAGGTGTTAACATTTTCGGTTGAGGTGCACTTGTCTTATGAACCCCACAATGATATCTGCTTCATGTGTGTGCTCCAATGGTAGACTTGTGTTCAACCTTATTCTTTTCTTGAATATGATGAGAAGATTGTATATCTTCCATAATATTTGCAGGATGTCTTGAGAAAAAGGTCATGTTTAATTTCTTCTTTTAATCCACCCATGCAAGCTTCCAATAAATTATCATCACTTATTTTATCCACCCCTATGGCCAATACTTGAAATTGTCACTTATAATCTTCAATATCATCTAAGTGATTGATTCTTGTCAATAGACTGAAGTAGTCATGTACCCAAACTTTTCCATATTTTGCTTCTAAGTATCTTGTAAATAGACCCCAAGTATAATGATAAAAAGGGGACTTCCTTTTAAATACCCTTTAATACCATTGATATGGTTTTATCTCAAAGTTCATAGTTGTTATGTGAATCATTTTCTTATCATCCATAATATTATGCAGTTCAAAATATTGCTCTATTTGGTTCACCTAGATAAATGCCTTTGTACCATAATTTTTTTTTTAATTCAATCTTGGAAAAATTAAATTTATAAACCCCAATGTAATTAACTCCACTATTAGAGTTAAATCCACTAGAAAATTGCTTATTATCGATAAGCTGTTCAACCAGAATACTACCTTTATTTTCTTGCGTTCCTTTTATTTTGATATCTCCTTTAGAGAGTCTATCATCTAGCGCATGAAACATCATGGAAGAAAAATATTTTTTCAATTCCTTCATGGAATTTTGTATGTTTTCATATTATTTTGTCATGTCATCCATCTTATTTGTCTTGTCATCCATCTTATTTTTCATGTCATCCATCTTCTTATCCATCTTATTTTCCATTTCGTCCATATTTCTTTTCATTTCATTCTTATTCTCATTTGTCTTCTTATGCATCTTGTTTTCCATTTCATCCATATTTCTTTTCATAGTTTCATCCATTTTATGTTCCATTTGTTCCCTATTTTCAGTGATTCTCCTTTCCATCTAGCAATAAATCTCGTCGATTTCATATTGAGTCATGGTTGAGATTTCTAGAGGTTTATATGGTGAAGTAAATTTTGGAGGAGCCTTTCGATACATGTGAGAAAATAATAATTCTCCACTTTTTCCTTTTTATTACAAATTTTGAATCACCAAAAACATATCTTTCAATAAAAAATTATGCCAATTGTAAGTTACGTACCTTTTAAGCCCTTAATTTGGAATTTGTACTCCTAGCCGACCTTCCTTCTGATGTATTTCTACAATTTCGACCCTTCTAAGTCTAGAATTTTGGCCTGTAGTACTTTAAAATGTTGAAATATTGTAACAAAGAGTATTCTATTTATTATTGAGTCATTATTAATTAGATCAATCCCCTTTTGTGGATTGATCATGTCACGCATTGTAATTGACCAAATCCCCTTTTGTGGATTGGTCAAACCCTAAATATATTATGCAAATTGAGAAGTCGGCCACTAGGCTAATTAAAGTGGTTTTAACCACTCATAAGACAAGTTGGCCTTGCCCCAACGAAGAGACACCTTTTCAGCACCTGCCAGTTTGTATTAATAAAGGAAGTCAACGCCTCATTTGTTCACTCACTTAGCTCACTCATCTAGTGCACAAGTTTGAAGGAAGATGTAGTTGCCAGTTACCGGAAGAAGGAAGAGAGAGAGGCACATTGCTCAGTAGAGGATATTCTCTAGTGTTTGGTTTATTTTCTTAGCATTGTATTGGCTATTTATATTAAGGAAGTTTTTGCTGGGTTTTCTCCCCCATGAGGGTTTCCCAGGATAAATGTTGTGTATCTTGTGACTGTGTTTCTCTCAGTGATCCTACATATGCTATTGTTATCTAGTAAATTGAAAAGAAACCTAATAATAACTTAAAGCTTAACATGGTATCAGAGCTAAGCTGATGAGAACACCTTTCACTGGATAAGGAAAAACGTCACTATTGCCGTACAAGAAATTTAGGGATTTTTATTGGAGAGGAAATTTTGCTTAAAAACCATCTAGAAAAGTGCGCCCTACCCTAGTGAATCTTTTGGCACATTGAGCGCACATTTTCCGTGGACATAACTCCCGGAAAGTGAAACCCTATTTTTCACCGGTACCAAAAAACCAAAAAACCAGAAAACCAAAAGTACCAAAAAAACAGAAGTACTAGAAAACCAGGAAACCATAACCAATACCAAAAGTACCAGTCCAGATTTCTGCAAGCTCAATTTCAAGGGGTAAAATTTGGATTTTCAAAAATCTAACTGCACCAGCTTACTTGCCTCAATTCAGCGCATCTATCCCCTGGATCAGAATTTCAAAATGTGAAGTTTGAAAAATTAGGGTTTCCTCATAAAACCCTAATTTGCAGTTGCAGTGGAAGTTTTAGAATCAGTTGCAGTATCATTTGCAGTTGTAGTATCAGTTGAAGTATCAACTACAGTACCAGTTGCAATACCATTTGCAGTCACCCTTGAAGTTTTTAAGAGTTGGTAATTATTACTGTTGCTACCAGATGGTGCCAGTACCTGCAAATACTATCAGAGGTATGTAGTCACATATGTTTAAACTATTAACCTTTAAAGGGTATTTGCAGGAGAAGGGATCTCTTACCATAGATCCAAAAGGATCTCAAGATCCAACACATTCAGAGGAAGAATGCAACCCAGGTTTGATTATTCAGATATGCATCTATTTGTTATGACATTATTTTGATCTAGGTTTCATGTTGAAGCTATGAACATACTAACCTTTGGTCAAATTTAAAGTCAAGGTATTAGATGGATTAAAGTTGAGATCATAGAGTTTATCCTCTAACCCAACCTTCTATCAAGATAATATATTGTCTTAGTACAGAAGACAGGTTGAAGAAAACACTCGTCATCTTGAGTGAAGGAGACTTGGAAGAAAAGAAACACACTCATTCTTGAGGACAAGACTCCAGGTTCCAGGTTTGATTAATTAAGTTAATAAAATTCAAAGTTGCATATGACAAGTTGAGAACTAACCCTTTACAAGTAAACACTATAGTTGAGGTAGCAGTCTTTGAAAAGTATTATACTTGGTAGCATGTAAGCATATTGAGATAAATGCTTAATGTAGCAGATACAACTAACACCTCCTCTAGGAGAAACTTCCCGTGTTGATTCCAGGTTACCATGGAGGAATGTTTGATCACAACACTAGAAGAGTGTTGATCTCATTTCGTATTGTATTTCTTACTTTTGATCTTTTCTTCATACATGTCACAAGTGATAGCTTTAAAATAGCTACTGTGATGATTATTCGTGCTATTGTTTTATCTACTATTATCAAAAAAGTATTATTCTTGCTTGCTGTTTTGTTGACCTTGTTTTAGGTCACATGTGATAACCCTGAGGAAGCTATAGTGAAGGTTGCAGAAGGAAACATATTAGATGAGACATAAAGCAGACTATGTACATGACCATATACACTCATGTACCAAATAAGATGAAGAAGAAGCTATCTTTTGAGATTCAAAGTATCTCATATGAAGATTGATTGTAAGGAGCATAAGGCTCCAAAGATGATTGAACATTAGAACAAGAACTCACAGCATAATTGTTCAAAGGTTAACAAAGCCACCTTAATGGGAAACCGAACTTGTTTGAAGCCCAACTCAGTCTTTCATATTTAGACTTGTTATTCAACACCAAGTATACCCTGTAAGAGATGATGAAGTCCTTGTAGACTTAGAAGAAATCAAGGATAAGCCTGATCTTAGAAAGGATCATATGAAAAGACAACTTCCAGGATTGGGAGACATGTGCCATGAGAAGACTAGATCATAACTTCAGAGACTCCTCGGAGATATGAAATCTCCGGGAAGATTCCCTTGTTTCAGTGACAAAGAAGGAAGCCAGTCAGAAATACTAGGATATGGATTCTTATGTGAGACTAGAAGAGAAGCCAATATTGACTTCCAAGATTGATCTATACAGATCAAACATGTTGTAGATGTACAAAGCCTGATGTGTGTCTAGAGGATTCTCCCAACAAAAGGGAGAAGACTATGACAAGACACTTATTAAAGAAATAGTTCCATTATTTATGAAGACAACCAGAATAACCATGATTCATATATAGTATGAGATGCAAGGGGAGCAATCCCCATATTTAAAATTGAGTGGCAGTTGATGCAGTACATTAGTTGGTTCATGGAGACATGACTGCAATAAAAGATAACGTTACCTCCATGAAAGAAGAAGATCTATCTTTAGTATCAGTTATTGAGCCACTTTCAGTTTCAGATGAAGTTTTTGCCATGATGGAGTAGAGGAGTTACTCCCAGATTTCAACAGTCACAGTGAGAATAGAGCAACCATTCTCATATTTATAGAAGGTGCAAGTGCAGAGTCCCAGTTCTGGAAAGAACAATTGCAGAAAGAGGAGATGACATACTCTCAAGCAGTGAGATAGATAGTGCCTTACAGAGAGCACATAGAGCTAGCACATGATTGTGCAAATTGAGTTGCATCTGAGTAAGTGTATGCAGGTGTATGCAAATTGAGTTGCACAATGCAATGAGAAAATTTGATTTGAAGATTGAAGATAGAAAGACTCATGTATGTCGGTTGAAGGAGGCTCTCTATGTGTTGAAGCAAGCTACTAGAGATTGGTATGGAAGAATTGACAATTTTATGACGAGCTTGGGCTTTACCAAGAGTAAAGTTGATTCTAACCTTTATCTCAAGGTTATGAATGATGATCCAATGATGTTACTACTATATGTAGATGATGTATTCTTGACAAGATGAAGAAAAGCTCATCACTAATTGCAGAAGAAGCTCGCTACAAAATTTGATGGAAGACCTAAATGCATTATCTCTTAGGTATTGAAGTTTGGTAGAGCATAAATAAGATCTTCTTTAACCAAGGGAAGTATGCAGTTAAAATGAAGAGGTTTGACATGTTGAAATGTATATCCATGTACACACCCATGGAAATGAAGTTGAAGCTCCTGGTAGATACCTCGTCAGAATTGGTTGATGCTACTCTATACAGACAGATTATTGGTTCAGTGATGTATCTGATGATTACCAGGCCAGATATATGTTTTGCCTTGAGTCAGAATTTGGTAGAAACCAAGACGTGTTCACATTGTTGCTACAAAACATATGATGAGATACCTTAAGGGACGTTGTTTCAGTCTAGGGTTAGCCATGATCTCATGGAAGAGTATGAAGCAGTCCAACATTTCTCCCAGCACGACAGAATCATAATACATTGTTTCATGTTCCGCCAGTTGTGAAGCCATATGGCTTCAGATGTTGTTGACAGATCTATTTGATCTAGAGATGGAAGGTACTGTGATCCTATGCGATAACCAGAGTTATATAAAGATGATGTGTTCTATTATGAGTCAAAGCACATAGAGATCCGATATCACTTCATTCATGATACGATGCAAAGAGGAGCTTTAAAGCTCCAATGTGTTGGCACAAATGAACAAGTTGCAGATGTGTTGACCAAGCCCCTATCTTGTGTAAAGTTTGAACACTTTTGAGACAATCTTGGTATAGTCTAAAAGGACCTCCCTTGAAAGGGGGAGTGGTGTGGATGATACTATGGTATCCTGATCAGTAGTGGTAGCTCCATCAGGATTTTATATCCTAGGGAATCGTGTGATTCCTGGGCAGATCCTTTGGGTCTGTCAGAGTACCACGTGGTAGCTCCGTTAGGATTTCATATCCTAGGGAATCTTTTTGATACGTGGGCAGATCCTTTGGATCTGTCAGAGTACCACAAAATGTTGTTGATGCCAACCTTGTGCTGAAGATTTCCAGCTTCATGCTTATGTTGTTGATGCCATCCTTGTGTTGAATATTTCCAGCTTCGTGCTGATGTTGTTGATGCCAGCTTTTTGCTGAAGATTTCCAGCTTCGTGCTGATGTTTTTGATGCCAGCCTTGTGCTGAAGATTTCTAGCTTCGTGCTGATGTTGTTGATGCAAGCCTCATGCTGAAGATTCCCAAATTCATGCTGATGTTGTTGATGTCAGCTTCGTGCTGAAGATTTCCAGCTTCGTGCTGAAATTTCCAATTTCGTGTTGATGTTGTTGTGATGCCAGCCTTGTGTTGAAGATTTCCAACTTCGTGCTAATGTTGTTGAGATGCCAGCTTCATGCTAAAGATTTCCAGCCTAGTGCTATTGTTGATGATGCTCCAACCTTCGTGATGTGATGTTGTTGTTGTTGTTGATGCTTCAGCCTTTTTGCTGTGATATTGTTGTTGTTGATGTTGTATCAACATTGTGTTGTTATTGATGATGATGTGTTAGTGTTATACTAATCCATGTTGATGTAGATGATGATGATGCCACTTCAACTTCTTGCTGAAGATGATGATGATGTTATTTCATCTTTCATGCTGAAGATGATGATGTTACTTTAGCCTCATGCTAAAGATGTTGATGATATTACTTTAGCCTCATGCTAAAGAAGATGATGATGTTGCTTTAGCCTCACACTAAAGACGACGAGGATGTTATTTTAGCCTCATGCTGATAAGGATGATGATGCTACCCCAACTCCATGCTGTGAACGGTGATGATGAGAAAAACTTTCAATGATTTATAGATATGCTAGTCAGTGTTCCAGATGTTGTTTCCCTCTCTCTCTCCTGATGATGTTGTAGAATACCCTTCTTTTTAATGGGGACTGTTGAAATATTGTAACTGCAAAGAATATTCTATTTATTATTGAGTCATTATTAATTAGATCAATCCCCTTTTGTGGATTGATCATGTCATGCTTTGTAATTGACCAAATCCCCTTTTGTGGATTGGTCAAACCCTAAATATATTATGCAAATTGAGAAGTTGGACCCCAGGCTAATTAAAGTGGTTTCAACCACTCAGAAGACAAGTCAACCTTGCCCAGAGAAGAGACACCTTTTCAACACCTTCCAGTTTGTATAAATAAAGGAATCCAACGCCTCATTTGTTCACTCACTTAGCTCACTCATCTAGTGCGCAAGTTTGAAAGAAGTTGCAGTTGCCAGTTGTCGGAAGGAGGAAGAGAGAGAGGCGCATTTCTCAGTAGAGAATATTCTCTAGTGTTTGATTTATTGTCTTGGTATTGTATTGACTATCTATATTAAGGAAGTTTTTGTTGGGTTTTCTCTCCCATGAGGGTCCATGATAAATGTTGTGTATCTTGTGATTGTGTTTCTCTCAGTGATCCTACCTATGCTATTGTTATCTATTAAATTGAAAAGAAACCTAATAATAGCTCAAACTTAACATAAAATGTATTCTCTTCAATTCCATTAGTTTGAACAAAATTGGATGTGCCAAGTGAAAGTTAGGGTAACTTTCCCAAACATTGTTGGTTTTTGGCCTTTTTGAGAGAGCGAACCTGTACATAATGCCACGTGTCCAATATTTAATACCTCATTCTAGAATTTCTACCCAAAATACTATGGACTACTCTATTTCAAATTCAATAGGTCTCATAGAATTTGGATCCTCATTGAACAAGATATGATTGTTTTACCCGAAACACCTGTTTGAGACTAGTTATAGGACTAGTCAAAAACCCTATTTCCACAAAGTTTATATTCAAAAGTATAATGACCCAGAAGCTAAAATGTTTACTAGAGAAACCTTGATATGTATTATAAATAAACTCCAAGTTTCGATGTCTGAATCATCCCAGAAAGAAATTTATAGCAAAAATTCTAAGATGAATTGATTGGAGAAGAAAAACCCTAGGATCGATGCTCTGATACCAAATGCTATGATCTGACGCCTTAGAAATGATGAAAAGTCAATGAATATAGTCCACTTCGAGGGGAAAATTTTGTTTACAATATATCTGATTTATAATACGATATGTGATGATATAATATGATCCTAAGATCTAAGTCTCCTTGTTATATATATCCATAGGTCTTACCAAAATTGGATGTGCCAAGTGAAAGTTAGGGTCACTTTCCCAAACCTTGCTGATTTTTTTCCTTTCCGAGAGAGCGAACCTGTACATAATGCCACATGTCCAATATTTAATACCTCATTTTGAAATTTCTACTCAAAATACTATGGACTATCCTATTTCAAATTCAATAGGTCTCATAGAATTTGGATCCTCATTGAACAAGATATGGTTGTTTTACTTGAAACACCTGTTTGAGACTAGTTATAGGACTAGTCAAAAAACCTATTTCCACAGGGTATATATTCAAAAGTATAATGACCTAGAAGTTAAAGTGTTTACCGGAGATACCTTGATATGTATTATAAATAAACTCCAAGTTTCGATGTCTGAATCATCCCAGAAAGAAATTTATAGAAAAAATGCTAAGATGACTTGATTGGAGAAGAAAAACCATAGGATTGATGCTCTGATACCAAATGTTATGATCCAACGCCTTAGAAATGATGAAAAGTCAATGAATATAGTCCACTTCGAGGGGAAACACTATTTTACAATATATCCGATTTATAATACAATATGTGATGATATAATATGATCTTATGATCTATGTCTCCTTGTTATATATAGGAGACAAATGGTACAATTGTAATGAAATGGTGCAATGAAGGGTTCTAGCCGAAATAAAAATATAACACTAGAATTGTAATAATTCAATATTTATGGATTAATAAGGGGTTTTATACATAACATGGGGCTTTGTTTAGGGATTAACAACACTTCCACTTAACATAATTTGGGGAGTATGAATTGCTAGAAATCTAAAGTTGTTTGAAGACAAAGAGACACTTCTTATCAAATGTGCTATATAGTCTTTAATTATTTTAAATACCTACCCACAGGTGTAGGGAAAAACATCTCTCATATTCAAGGTGAAGTGGCTATAAATAGGTGTAGGGAAAAACATCTCTCATATTCAAGGTGAAGTGGATATAAATAAGGATATCCCATGGGATTTTTTTGATGGTGCCTCACAAGAGAACCCCTATAAGGGAGGCTCACGAGGCATACTATACTTATATTTAGATCACAAAATTCTGTTTAAAGATGGAATTGGTCAAGAAACTAACAACTTCTGTGAATTGATGGCTTTAAAGTTGGTCTTGAAATTTGCACAAGAATATGGTGTAAACCAATTAAATTTTTTTGAAGACTCAAAGCTAGTTATCCAATTGATGGAAAAGGAAATTACACTTAGGAATTTTGCATTATGACCCTTGTATGATGAATTTATCAATCTACTAACATATTTCACAATACATCTCTATCTCATATTTATAGGGACAAGAACAATTTTGTAGATGGGATCTCAAAAGAACGAAGAACCTAGATTGTTTCAATAATCTATAATGGACATACTATAAAATATAATCATGAAAAATGGACCTAAATTTATCCATTATAGTTTCTAACTAAATTTTTGTCTAATGATAGACTTTCACTAACATGTTTCACAATACATTTCTATCTCATATTTATAGGGACAAGAACAATTTTGCAGATGGGATCTCAAAAGAACGAGGAACCTAGATTGTTTCAATAATCTATAATGTACATACTATAAAATATAATCATGAAACATGGACCTAAATTTATCCATCATAGTTTCTAACTAATTTTTTGTCTAATGATAGACTTTCACTAATCTATGGATGAAAGACTAATGTACTTTTTTTGAATGTCATTATGTTTTGTAGTGGCAATTAATGAAACTAAATAGGAACAACTTATAATTTTTTGGTGATGATGGATTGGACATAAGAATTCCATGTAAAGGGATTAAAAGCACTTATGAATGCCATGGGAATTTGAGAATGTATTTTTCCATACAAATAAAAATACACTTTTTTCCCTCGAAAATAAAACCTATATATACCTATATAGTATATAATATTATTTATAAAGTTTATAATATTGTAATATACTATTAAATAATGTCGCCATTATTAAATTTTATACTTTATACTATATTAGACTATATAATAATATATAATATTAGAATATATATTAGACTATATGTTGGAGTTACTTCACACACACCTAAGATTTATTTTTCCTAAGGTTTTTCCTTGTTTATTAGTCATAATTATTCATTATCCAGTCTCCTATATTTTATGGGAGAATATTCCACCTAAAGAATATTCTCTTTCAGTTGACACTTCAATTTGACTAGTTGAGTTGAGTTTAGATGCTGCATTGGTTTTGTCACCATGCAACATTGAGATCATCACCATGCTAATTCGACCTTGCCTTGGTATCATCACCAGACTGGTGCATTACCCTTGATTCCCGGATTTAACTCCTCACTAATCTCTATTCAGTTAGTTAACTGAAGACTAGTTGACTGCTTAACTCAACTAGGTGGCAGTTCACTCCCGTAACTGCCTCAGAGACTAGACTATGTGGAAGTTCACTCCCGTAACTATTGGTGTGTGTACATATCACTCTAGACCACCACTATGGCGCATTGGTTCTCCTCCAGTGCACACTCATTGAGTTATACAAAGTATATCATGTGTAAATTATTCATTATTCACAACGGTTAATGAGAATTCTTTCATTCTTTCTCTCATTCTTCTTCTTTCTCCAATTCTCTTTGAAAATGTGTGTATTATTGTTTATCTAGATCTATTCTGTGCAGGTTCAACACATTTATATGGTATCAAAGCTAACAGACTACTAAGCAAAAGCTACACCAAATTTTTTTGCAGGTACAAAAGATTGAAGATAACAGAAAGATGTATTTCCAAAAAGAATTCATTCTTACACCTTACAACTATTTTGCATGGAAGGAGAAAATAACCATACATATACGAACCATAGGGTTGTAGAGGTTAACCTTGAATATAGAAACAAAAATGACATCAACCATAAAAAAAATCCAAGTACTTAAATCACATGGATGAGACACTCAGAACAATTTGCAGTGTTATTTCTCCCGATATCCTTTTTCACATATATTCCTGTCAGACTCTCAATGAAGCTTGGACCAACTTGGAAGGGATATTTGGAAAACATGATGAGATGAGGGGACACATGCTGGAGGTGGAGCTGCTCACATTGGATCAAAAAATCTTCGATAATATCAAAGATTTCTTTACAAAATTCAAAGATTTACTGTCGCAACTCAAAACTTGCAGGGTTCATAAATCGAAGGAGGAGAAACAAATGGTTCTCACCATTCTATCCAAGCTTGGTATTGAATTCTCTGTATTCGTATCCACATTCCATACTGTCAGATTCACCTCTGGAGCCACCTGGAAGATGCTTTCTCTTGAGGACTTTATCGAATCCCTGACACAAGAGCAAACCAAGTTCATCAACATGGGAACAATCAAAGGCCCAAGGGCGCATGCACTCATTGTGCATGATGGCAGCCACAAATATCATAAATCTAAAGATAAAGATAAATAGAAAGCTCATGCACATCAGAAGAAGGAAGGGTACACAAAATCCTTCATCGATGCCTCCGGATCCAAAGGGGAAAAGGGAAGAAAAGGGGATAAATGCACGTACTGTCACAAAGGATTCCATTCGGAATCCACATGCATGCAAAAACAAATAGATATGATGTCTCAAATACTTCAGAAAAACAACCATATAGATTGCATCCCCGAGGGTGCCAAGAAGAAGAAGCCAAAAGATCAGAATTCCAAGAAAGACAATTCTAGCCATGTCTTGATTGCCATCAACTCCTCTCCCGATGCTTGGATCGTAGATTCATGAGAATCACATCATATGGATGCCTCAAAAATAGTGTATTCTTTATTAGATGCATTCAAAGGTCCTCCTATTCTGATGGGGGACAACTCTTCTATTGAAGTCACAGGCAAAGGAAGTATTGAACTCACCAATGGAAGCTTCGAGAATGTGTTGCACGTTCCCAACATGTCTGTCAACCTTCTCTCCGTGTATCAGATGAAAAATTCTAGCACCGGAAAGAAATTCATATTCACACCAAATGTCGTGGACATCTATGACATGCAAACCAACTCCAGGGTTGCTACCGGTGAGGTAAATCATTAGTCTAGATTGTATACTTTTTCTGAATTCATTGAACCTAATTCTGCTTTACTGCTTACTCATGCTGATGAAAGTAGTAGGATATGGCACGAAAGGTTTGGACATTTGAATTTCAGATACATGCAACATCTTAGCAAGGAAAGATTGGTTGCTGGTCTACCATACATCCATTTCTCCAAGGGAGTGTGTGAGGGATGTGTTCTCGGAAAACACCCTCAAGAGAAATTTGACAAAAGAAAGTCTTAGCGAGCTTCCACACCTTTAGATCTAATCCATAGTGATTTTATGGGTCCTTTTCCACATCCATCCATCAACAAAGCGAGGTTTGTTCTCATTTTTGTTGATGATTTCTCACGTTTTACATGGATCTACTTTCTCAGGCAAAAATCCGAGGTCTTTCAGCACCTCAAAGATTTGAAAGCCTTGGTTGAGACAAAGTCTGGAAAGAAGATAAAAGTTCTCCAAATTGATAATGGGGGAAAGTATGTAAATCATGATATCCATAATCTTTTCCATGAGGTAGGAATTTAGTTGCAACACACAGTTCCCTATACTCCGTAGCAAAATGGAGTTGCTGAGCAGAAAAACTGATCTCTAAAGGAGATGGCATGCTTCATGCAAAGTCACTACCACAAAGACTATGGGACGAAGCACTTAAATGTGTAACATACATCCAAAACAGATCTCCCATAGATCTGTCAAGGATAAGACCCCCTACGAGGCTTGGAACAGTCTCAAACCGGAAGTGACCCACTTCCGCATTTTCGTTTCACGTGCATGGGCCATGATTCCCTTTGAAAAGAGGAAGGCACCTGATCCACAGAGCACAGAGTGCATTTTTGTTGGATACCCCGACAGTGTGAAGGGATATTGGCTTATTGATCTTTCCTCGGACCGACTCATCATTGAGTGTAGTGTCCAATTCGAGGAAAGTGTCTCGCATGTACCTCAACAGCCGCATGCAGACACCTTCACTCTTCCACCTGTCTGAGATGATGAGCATGCACATGCCGACTCTTCTTCATACCAGAGTTTTGATTCAGAGGACTCAGATGATTCAGATTCAGAGTCAATACAGTCAGATGCAGATTTCGAGCATCCAGATGTAGTTGCAGAGCCAGAGAAGAGGCCCAAGTAGGCACAAACTACTCTTCAGGGTGCAGGGGATCTCGTTGGTGATCCAACCGATACTAGGAGGACTCGATCTGATTTTGAGGAGCCTCCTGTTGCACTCAATGCCACTGAACCATTTCCCTCCAGACATATTTTCTTGGTTCAATCTTCAGATCCACAGTCTTATGGCAAGGCTGCTAGAAATCCCTTTTGGGAATCCGCCATGCAGGAGGAGTACAACTCCCTCCTTGAGAACCAGACTTGGGATCTGGTTCCCCTTCCTTATGCGAGGAAACTTCTCATATGCAGATGGGTCTACAGGACCAAGAGCACATCAGATGGACAAATTAGCATATATAAAGCCATGCTTGTTTCCAAAGGCTTTCAACAGGTTCATGGTATTGACTATGATGAGACCTTCGCTCTAGTAGCGAAGATGGATTCCATACGATTGACACTTTCCATTGCGGCAACCAAGGGATGGTAAGTCCATCAGATGGACGTGAAGAATGCATTTCTTCACGGTGATCTCTCTGAGGAGATATACATGGAGCAACCCCAGGGATTTATGCAGGACTCATCTTTGGTCTGTCGACTGAAGAAATCCCTTTACGGCCTCAAGCAGGCTTCGAGGACATGGTATGAAAATATGGATTCCTACCTGTTGTCACAGAACTTTGTACGTTGTAAATTAGACTTGAATGTCTACATGCTCAGAACGACTGATTCGCTTCTACTTTTAGTTCTGTATGTCGATGAATTGCTGATCATCGAGTGCTTGACTTCAACGATTGCTGCAATCAAGATGATTCTACATGACAGGTTTTTGATGATGGACATGGGTCCGCTACACTTCTTCCTTGGACTCGAGATCAGTTAGGATGCATTAGACATCAAACTGTCTTAGGCCAAGTATGCATGAGATCTCCTTGAGAGAGTTCACATGATAGACTTCAAGTCTGCTCCGACTCCTTTCCTATCAGGAGTCAAACTTGAGGAGATACAGACAAGTAGTGGGGAGCTTGTTGTATCTCACACACTTCAGACCAACCCTCTCATATGCAGTTGGCACACTTTCTAGGTTCATGCAAGAGCCCCATGAGCTACATTAGAAAGCTGCAAAGCGTATCCTTCGATACGTACAGGGAACCATCACCTTTGGGATTCATTATACAACAAACTCTACATTATATCTCATCGGGTTTACTGATTCCGACTGGGCTAGTGATAACATTGATCGCTAGTCCACATATGGTTACTCACTTAGTCTTGGTTCCGGGCCTATATGTTGGTCGAGAAAGAAGCAAGCTGCCATTGCTCTATCTTCAGCCGAGGCAAAGTACAAAGGGGTAGTTAACATAACCATTCAGGCTATGTGGCTACAACATTTTCTCATTGAGTTGGGCATTCAGTTTCATCGATGATCGTCATCTGTGTGACAACCAGAGCACTCTGAAGTTTTGCAAAGATTTAGTTCAGATACAACGGACGAAGCACATCGATATCCACATGCACTACATACGGGACTTAGTACACGAGGGGATCATCGACTTACAATTCCGTCTTTTAGCAGAATAGACGATATACATCTTCACCAAGACCTTCACTGAGTAGAAATTCCATTCTCTGCGAAGTCGTCTTGGAGTGAAGGACACAGTTGCCTAACAACTGTAGTTCTTCTTTTTACATACATTGTACCTTGAGGGGGGGTTTTTCCCATGAGGTTTTCCCTCTTTCCTCACTTTATTTCAGTGTTTCTTTTGTATTTGGGTACCTAACATGGCCTAGTTGCCAGGACCCATTCTTTATTTTCACCATAGTGATGTTCATGGGGGGTGTTGGAGTTACTTCACACACACCTAGGATTTCTTTTTCCTAAGGTTTTTCCTTTTTTATTAGTCATAATTAGTCATTATCCAATCTCCTATATTTTAGGGGAGAATATTCCACCTGAAGAATATTCTCTTTCAGTTGACACTTCAGTTTGACTAGTTGAGTTGAGTTTAGATGTTGCATTGGTTTTGTCAGCATGCAACATTGGGATCATCACCATGCTAATTCGACCTTTCCTTGGTATCATAACCAGACTGACGCATTACCCTTGATTCCCCGAGTTAACTCCTCACTACTCTGTGTTCAGTTAGTTAACTGAAGACTAGTTGACTAGTTAACTCAACTAAGTGGCAATTCACTCCCGTAACTGCCTGAGAGACTAGACTAGGTGGCAGTTCAGTCTCGTAATTGCTGGTGTGTGTCCAGATCACTCTAGACCACCACTATGGTACATTGGTTCTCCTCCAGTGCACACTCATTGAGTTATACATAGTATATCATGTGTAAATTATTCATTATTCACAACGGTTAATGAGAATTCTTTCATTCTTTCTCTCCTTCTTTCTCCAATTCTCTCTGCAAATGTGTGTATTATTGTTTAGCTAGATCTATTCTGTGCAGGTTCAACACATTTACACTATATAATAATATATAATATTAGAATATATAGTAAACTATATAATAATATAGAATATTAGAATATATTACAACATGTAATATTATATTACAATATGTAATATTGTATAATATTTTAATAAATATTTATATATAATATTAAAAAATATATTGCGATATTTAATAATATCTAATATTATATACTTTATATAAGAATATAATAATTATTCAATTATTTTACTAATTATAATATTTTACAAATTTCAAGCATTATCTATTTATATTAATAGATAGCAATATACTTTGAAATTTATATGTAATTATGTTATTGTTCTCGCCCTTTTAGAATGATACCTTATACTTCTTATGAAATATATCTTTCTTTTTTTCTCCAGAATCGTACCATGTATAATACTATAAATGGAGCAACAAAAAACACACAAATGTTTGCAAAAAAACATCTTATTGATAAAAAAACATCTTATTGATACACCATGATTGACAAGATCATATCAAATCAATGTTATCCACCTTGGAAGAAGAACCTTTCAAAACCTAAACTTCAAGAAGAGATTGAAAAAAAAAATTAAAATCAATGATACGTAAAAAAAATAAGTTTGTGTACGGTTTTCTTAGAAATGGAAAAATATATTTGGGTTTCTGCATAATTTTTGGTACACCATGATTGACAAGATCATATCAAATCAATGTTATCCACCTTGGAAGAAGAACCTTTCAAAACCTAAACTTCAAGAAGAGATTGGAAAAAAAAATTTAAAATCAATGATATGTAAAAAAATAAGTTTGTGTACGGTTTTCTTAGATATGGAAAAATATATTTGGGTTTTTGCATAATTTACGACAATTTGGAGGGTGCAATGAAGCATGAGTCAAAATATAAATTGATCAAAAATGAAATTTATGACCATGATAATAAAAGTGTACGAGATAGAAAAAATAGAAGAAAAACATTTCATGAAGTTACGCCTAGAAAAAAAATAAGGAATTTTAGATGGACACTTGATTTCTCCACATATCAACTTTGTAATTATTTTTCTTTATTTTCTAACCATCTAAATAGTGTACTTCAATTATACATATTAAATATAGTTGTTATTTTAAGTTACATTTGTAATTGTTGAAATATGATGTACCTTTAATAATAATTATATTGTTTTATGAAATTATTAGTTAATTGCATATGGATCTTGGCGTATGGAGTTTTTTTATTGATAAATATACTGAAAATATTTTTTTATGGCTCCCTTTCTTGACTTTGATTTGGTTTGAATCAATTTCTAAATACTGTTATCGAAACATATGTGAAATCAATTTCTAAATAGTGTGATCGAATCATATGTGGATAAACTTTTATGGATGTTTGGAGAAAGAATTACATACAAGAAATTAAATTCTTAATACAATAATGGATACCATATGAAATCATATCCTATATAATTATCTTAATCATATAGGACATACATCTCATTTGTATGTACCTTTTCCATCCAATAGATATTCAATTGAATGCACAATTGGTTCTATGGTTTTTCTATTTGTGCATACTACATTCCTTGAGTATAGAGATTACTATATTGTAAATCCATTCCCAATTTTTTTTATGCATACAAATTTCATTGAAATTGGACATTTTAGTTTCTTCTCCCTCATAGGGAACATTTGTTAAAATAAAATATGTATGGATACTTGTAATACAATTACATGATTATGATGGTTCAAAATATTATGTATATATTATCATGAATAGATTTTGGATTCAAACTATTACTCCCAATGGAGAACGTACACCTCCTAAGGATGGAGTGTTTTATAAAGGTAAAATATACTAGTTGCATATAAAGATACAATCTTAGGAAGATGATTTATATATATGTACAAAATGTACTCATTGAATATTCAAAAGAATAAATAGGGTGTTCATTTCATTCACACAGGACAAAGTAAGTAATTTATACGTATAACTATGCATTCAAACCATATGATATGTATTGTTAATGATGGTTCTACATTTATATAGTCTATTAATGAAATAGAAGATTTTAAACATGGTCAATGTCCAAGTCGGCAAGAAGAGAGATATTTTGAGGGTGGAAAAGGATTACGATGGAGTCTCTTACAAGAGATGACAACAAATATACACAAGAAATGCTCTAAATATCATCCATTTCATGCGACCGGAAGAGTTATAATCATGTCAAGTATGCTCAGATTCTATTCATATATTACGACTTCAACACCAGCATGATAATTCATCTAACAGTAGAAAAATTAATTATGTCTACATATCATTGTTTACCCATGCCAATAGACAATCAATACACATATATTTTTTTTCCCACTTACACCAAACATGGATTCAATCCATGATCTTCTACCTTTACCTAACATGAGACAATCAATGATTATCATGGGTTATAATATTACTTAAATTTTTGAACAATATATTGACATGTACATTTTATTCACATTTGTAATTGCTCTCTTTATTTATTTTTCTATACATTATCAATAGACATTAATCTGCATGCAATGTAATTTTATGTCATATATATCACCAATTTATTTATTGTGTATGTATGCATTACTCATAAATTAATGAATAGATAAACGTTTAATTGAATTTGAAAAAAAATGATTCATTATGTTTACAATAGTATTGATGCTTGTATGTTGAATTTGTTCCTTTTTATGTAATATAAGTGAAATCAATATGGTACCTATCATATGGAGCCATGTACCAACATAGATATTAGAAATGATCTTTCTATGATTCCCTTTATCTGTTGCTTTCCATTTTAGAAGTGTTTATAAAGAATGAAATCAAATGTTACTACATAAAACAATTTGATAGCATGGAAAGAATGCAGAGTAGAAGAAAATGGAGTTTTGGTTAATCTTCACAATGATTGTCAATAACATTTCCATGGTTGTTATGTTAATCAACTAGGAAAATTATCACTGATTTCTACACTATTTCTAAGAAATGGATACAAAATTGAATCCACATATGGTTCGATTCTTTTACTTTATTTTCCCATTAAATTTTTAAATTAGAAAAAAATAATCATTGCATTATAAATCCTTTGAAAAATACTTCCACATTTATAAATTGCCTCAATATTGGTTATTGGGTTTTTTTTTTTACTCCTAAGAAATTTGGAGCAACAAAAATATATGAGTGGGTGATTGTGAAACAAGTTTATTTTATAGGTACCCAAAATCAAAGGAACATGTATCGAATACATTTTTCCCTTATGGAAGAAACATTGGTTCACCATTAGGAACATATGTTTCTCTCCATTGTATATGAAGACTACTAGTACTACATATAAAATATTTCGGAGTCCCTATAATATAAACTTGATTCACAATCACCCACTCATATTTTTTTTGCTCCACATTTCTTAGGAGTGTACAAATACTCCAATGACTAAGATCAAGGCAACCTATAAATGTAGAAGTATTTGTGAAAAGATTTATAATGCAATAGTTTTTTTTTCTAAAGAATACAATGGACACAGAAAGCAAAAAAAGTGTACCATATGCAGATTCAATTTTATATCTATTACATCGAAATGACATAGATATCAGTGATAGGTTTCCTAGTAGATTCACATAATGACCAAAAAAATGTCGCTGACAATCACTACGAAGGTTAACCAACAATCCGTATTCTTATACTCCACATTGTTTCCATGATATCAATTTTTTTTATGTAGTAATATTTGATTTTATTCTTTGCCAATGCTTATAAAATGGATAACAACAAATAAAGGGAGCCATATAAAGATCATTTCTAATATCTCTATTGGTACGTGGCTCCATATGCTAGTCACCATATCCATTTCACTATTATTACATAAAAAAAGAAGAAAAACAACATACAAACATTAGTACCATTTTACTGCTATTACATAAAATAAAATAAAACATCATACAAGCATTAATACCATTTTACTACTATTACATAAAACAAGAAAATATTCATCATACAAACATTAGTACCATTGTCAACATAATCAATCCATTTTTTTTTCAAATTCAATTAGACATATATCTATTCATTAATTTTTTATTAATACATATCAATGCAATACATGATATATAAATTGACTCTATAGATGACATAGAATGACATCAAATGTTAGACTATGAGTCCTTATAAAATCACAAGTCCAAGAACACATTGATATGAGTTGTAAACTTCATATATTCATGAGCTATTGTCATGATCCTTTGATGAGTTTTCAATGACATCTAGATCTAGATTTGGTCAATTTATGTACTATAAATTCATATCATTCGATCAATACAATGTGCATTAGAGAATGACATAAAGCCTTTTCTGCCATAATATGTGTCACTATGCTTGTGCTCAATTCTTAACATGGTATTAGAGCCATGGTGAAGAGTGAGTGACAATATCAGAGCATCCTGGAGTCTTAAGGGTTCGATTGCTCTCCATGGTAGTTATCCATGAGAGGTTTAATCTTTGAAGTACATGGCATGGGATGATGATGCCAATATGTACATCAAGAAAGAGGATCCAACAATTATGAGAATAATCCAGACTGCAAACAGGTTATAATTATTTTGATTACTTGGTGATTTAATTTGCAATTGTTTTCTTATATATTTTGGAAAAATACATCGATTGTTTATTTGAAATCTCTCATGGTGAAGGAGAAAATTGAATGTTATATTTTTTTGTAATATCTCTATCAAGTTGTAGATATGGTAGATCTATGTTTTGTTGATAAATTGGGTGGAATATCTCTGGTTTCAACCTTGCCTCTCCACACACTTATGTATACTTCAGTTAGAAAGATCTACCTCCTCAAGACATCTGTGATGCATCGTCAGTATACTTGCATGCTTCTAGCATTATTAGGCATGTGTGTTCCTTAGAATTGATTTGAGTTTGTTATTATCTTCACGGACCTGGCATGTGTTTCTCGGTGCAAATCTATTTTGGATCTAGAACAGAAAAAAGTCGGATCTTATTGATAATGACCATTATGCCCACACATAATGAGAATCCAGTTGAGTGTGTCCACTACTTGGAAAGAACAAGTTGGATAGTCTGAAAGAAAATTATTGTTTTCTATTCGAGAAAGCCACAGAAAAAAGAACACAACTAGAACAAAAAAAATAATTGGATGTGTGCATGTGAAATCATTGACAAAAGGAGAGATATATGAAAAATAGGTGTGATCATTCTCTCATCCTCCAAAGGGGTGTTGGATCAAACACTCTTCCTTTAAGAATGACACAGTAAAAGAGTCAACCAATTCAACTTGTTAGCAACTCACACAGGCCCAATAAATTGAAGGTGGAAAAATTGATCCCTAGATTGTCTTCTCTACATCAACCATCGATGTTAAATCAAACAAGATCAACCCACATATTCAGATAAACAATTCTGGAATAGCATGTACCTATAATCCACAACCCCATATTGAATAAATAATGCCTCTTCTCAACAAAAAATGGATCTACAGTTTCTCCCAACGAGTTCACGTGCAATTCACCCAGCAAAACAACCAATGATCTAATCTGTTTGCTACAGGAAAATCTGTTGTGAACAAAATCCACACCTCTCTTCTCTTGATGTTGAAAACCTGTAGTTCCAACTTGTACATACATTATAACGCTACCATGATTGAAATTGTTTGGATATGGTGATGAGGAAATTTGTGTGGTGTGCTCATGGTCAAATGAGCAACTTTCCACCATACTAGTACACAAAAGGTAAAGTTTATATCGAATTTTTTAAAACCCCAAAAAGGGTAGGTGATGTGAGTGAATAATGAAAAGTAGTTTTCATTATTAATTCATCAAGGATGAATATTTTCTTACAATTAAAAAATAAAGATATCATGTTATGATCTAGATGGATATCGGTGGCCACCCACCTATTCCACTGGCTCAAAGAACAATTTTTCATTTTGACAGTTTTTTACAAAATTTTGAGCCCCAAACTTTTGGGGTCGTTTTGAGGCCCTAAATGACGTTTTTTTTTGGAATTTCTGGGGGCTAGGGGTATTCATTGACATTCCTTGACCCCCAACGGAAGTTGTGCTCCTTAGATAGACCTTTCCGATGAGGTATCGAACGCCCCACACAAAGATTGTATGTAAAATTTACGCCCCCGGGAAGTTGACGTATCAACTACCCCCATTGGGGCCCACAAACCTTTTGGATTTTCATCTTTTGGGGTTAGGGTTTTGTATTAGAGCCTCATTGTAACATCCATCTTCTTGTGAATGAGCGTAGCCGTCACATCTCTTCTCAGAGATAAGTTTCCACCATTCTAGTGAGTCTCTCACTCTGTATTTATACAGTTTTGTACATTTTGTGCATTAATAGAAATTGTGTATTACTGTATCTCTATGTTTATGGTTATATTTATCATATATCTTTGTTACATTATTGGATATATGATATATCTCTGTACATTTCTCCGCTCTCATTTCGTGCCAAAAATAATCTGGATCACGTTGTAGAGAGAGATATGCACACTTTTTAAAATATCATTTGTTTGTTTTTAAGTGGCATATAAAAGAACAACATATTCTAAAGATTTTGGATGTATTAAAATGGTTTATATTTGAGCTTTAAGTAAGAAATAAATCACATCTCAGAAAAGGTTTAAAGATATTTTAGTGGAAGGTTTGATTCTAATAATTTGTAACAAAGATTACAAGGTTTATTATTCTTCTCAAAAGTTGAAATGACAAGCAAACATAGTTCGTGGTGGAGAACTTATTGTATCAAATATTTTAATAAAAATATCATTTCTTGCGGTGATTGTATCCTAGATCCACTCGAAATTGAATAAGGGGATCTAAGGGCATTTGTACTTGTGTGATTGTGGATATTTCCTTTGATGTTTATGTTGTCTAGTTTAATTAAGCATGCAAATGAATCACATAATGCTCATGCACTCATGAAGTTCAATGGTGATTGCCAAAATTAAATGTATTGAACTCTTCCCGAATTTACCATCTCCATAAACTGGTAAAAGGATATGTATCAAATATTCTACACCAAGTGGAAAATTGTAAATCCATCAAGCATAAAATTTCTTTGATTCGTGACTTGAATTTTTAGCAGTAAAGGATACACTTGAGTAATTAATTGTACAAGGGGTAAAGTGTCAATCCCTTTCAAGTCAAAGTCAATTATGAATTCATCATCAAGATCTACCTGAAATTTGAATAAAGAGGTCAAGTAAGTCACCAAAGATCAAATCATTGTAATCACACTTTGGGGTGCATGATCACTATTACTCATCACCCTAAATGCAACATCAAATCAAGCAAGCGTGATATAAAAGAAACAAGTGCAAGTGAGCGAGTACAAGTGAGCGAGTGCAAGTGAGCGAGAGAATAATTAGAAATGGGTAAATGAGGAAAGTGTTTACATAATGCCTCTCAGGAAATCAAGGAATTGCAAGAGTACAACCATGAATTGCATAATTAAATTGATATGAAAGATAAATTGATTGAAACACTTGAGTGGAAGTTAATTCAAAAGAAAAAAATAATTGATCACATGGTTGATACAATCTAGTAAGCAAATGATCTTCGAGATGAAATAGAAATGAAGGATCAATTGATTGATGTACTTCAGATGAAATCAAGAGAAAAGAAGAATCAAATCAATGACATGATTGATGCAGTAAACAACCTCATACAAAAAATTGATGCAAGTTATGACACATATGATCTAATAGAGAAAATTGATGCAACATGTGCTACATAGGAGCTCATCCAAATAGTTGATGCATAATGTGATTCAAATTATATCATGCAAAAAGTTGACACAACTTGTGACATATGACATAATGCATATGGTTGATGCTACTTGTGATACAAAAGAATTGATAGTTGATGCAAAAGACACACAAGATATGGAATCTTCCAAATATGAGTCCCAAGAAACACATAATGAAAGCGACAACAACAATAGAAAGAAATTTGAAGATACAAAAGCAAAAAGTCATTATTTCCAAAATGATCTTTCCAAGATGTTTGTTAGACCTTGGGAAGAATTATAATTCAACAAAAAATGACACGGCTTAGGATATGACAAAGGAAACAAATTTCATATTCAAAATTACTCCAAATCAGTTCAGTTTGTGAGTGCAGGACTTCTTGAATAAGTGAAGAATATTACTAATAAGTGCCAACATTGTCATAGAGTTTTGATCTCCATCCTTAAAGTCACCGTGTTTTGATATCCATCATTGTCTTCATTATGGGAAGACAAATCATCTCTCAAGAAAGTGTTAAAAGAAGAAGAAGGTGAAGAAAAAAATTAATTATGGATGGATAAATCCATGGAAATGGAATCAAGAAGTAAAGAAACTACATCAGTCTTACCATCTAGTCAAGACAAAGGTAAAGCCATATTTGCATGGAGAAATGAAAACAATCAAAATCTTTCAAACAAATATTCTAGATGATTATGGTGATGATCCATATCCAATTTTATATACTCTATGAAATTAAAACATGAATTAAAGATGGTACTATCCATGCCTCAAGGGGGGAGAACATTGATAAAAAAGACACTCTCTTACACATTTAGGGGGAGAGTGAAGATGGTTAGTGGTAAGCCAAAAACCACCACATTGTCTGAGTGAAAATGGTTAGAAGTCAACCAACAAAACCACCACATGAAGAATCCATAACTTAGTCTTGGATCCCTTGAACTATGATTCATTGAAGAACATAAAGAAATCCAAAGCTCAAGCTTGGATCCTCTCAACAAACTTCAACACATTTCAACAAACTTCTCACCTTGCACCTGACAAAGGAGAATATTAGACATCAATGATCATAGTTAGTCTTCAAGATTCGAAGTCCTATCAGTCATAAAAATCAATCAACAAAATGAGAATGTTCATACATGGCAACTGTTCATTTTCAAATTCAGATATTGACGATTTTTCAGGCATATCTTCATTGAATCTCAGTTCAACAGTTTTAGATTGAAGATGATACCAATTATTGTTTTATTACTGGTACAATTATTCATATTTGTGATTAAGGGGGGGGAATGTTAGACTAGAGTCCCTATACAATCACAAATTTCGAGAGAACATTGATATGAGTTGTAAACCTCATCTATTCATGAGGTGTTGTCATGATCCATTTACGAGTTGTCAATGACATATAGATCTAGATCTGGTGAATATATGTACTATAAATTCATATTTTCAGATCAATACAATGTGCATCAGAGAAATGCATAAATCCTTTTATGCCATAGTTTGTCTCACTATGTGTTAGGATATTTAGACACTTAGGAGTTAGTTAAGATCTACTTGGTCTAATATGTCGTTAGGTAAAAGTGTGTTTCTTTAGTATGCATTAGTATGCATTTGTAGTTAGGCAATCCGACAGTCACGATATGTTCCCGACAT
>ML821437.1:66291-101390 GCA_009831015.1 Picea engelmannii
GGCCAAGTATGCATGAGATCTCCTTGAGAGAGTTCACATGATAGACTTCAAGTCTGCTCCGACTCCTTTCCTATCAGGAGTCAAACTTGAGGAGATACAGACAAGTAGTGGGGAGCTTGTTGTATCTCACACACTTCAGACCAGCCCTTTCATATGCAGTTGGCACACTTTCTAGGTTCATGCAAGAGCCCCATGAGCTACATTAGAAAGCTGTAAAGCGTATCCTTCGATACGTACAGGGAACCATCACCTTTGGGATTCATTATACAACAGACTCTACATTAGATCTCATCGGGTTTACTGATTCCGACTGGGCTAGTGATAACATTGATCGCAAGTCCACATCTGGTTACTCACTTAGTCTTGGTTCCGGGCCTATGTGTTGGTCGAGAAAGAAGTAAGCTGCCATTGCTCTATCTTCAGCCGAGGTAGAGTACAAAGGGGTAGTGAACATAACCATTCAGGCTATGTGGCTACAACATTTTCTCACTGAGTTGGGCATTCAGTTTCATCGATGATCGTCATCTGTGTAACAACCAGAGCACTCTGAAGTTCTGCAAAGATTCAGTTCAGATACAATGGACGAAGCACATCCATATCCACATGCACTACATACGAGACTTAGTACACGAGGGGATCATTGACTTACAGTTCTATCTTTTAGCAGAATAAATGATATACATCTTCACCAAGACCTTCACTGAGTAGAAATTCCATTCTCTGCGAAGTCGTCTTGGAGTGAAGGACACAGTTGCCTAACAACTGTAGTTCTTCTTTTTACATACATTGTACCTTGNCTCACTTTATTTCAGTGTTTCTTTTGTATTTGGGTACCTAACATTGCCTAGTTGCCGGGACTCATTCTTTATTTTCACCATAGTGATGTTCATGGGGGGTGTTGGAGTTACTTCACACACACCTAGGATTTTTTTTTCCTAAGGTTTTTCCTTTTTTATTAGTCATAATTAGTCATTATCCAATCTCCTATATTTTAGGGGAGAATATTCCACCTGAAGAATATTCTCTTTCAGTTGACACTTCAGTTTGACTAGTTGAGTTGAGTTTAGATGCTGCATTGGTTTTGTCACCATGCAACATTGGGATCATCACCATGCTAATTCGACCTTTCCTTGGTATCATAACCA
This sequence comes from Picea engelmannii, assembly GCA_009831015.1. Lineage (NCBI taxonomy): Eukaryota > Viridiplantae > Streptophyta > Pinopsida > Pinales > Pinaceae > Picea > Picea engelmannii. The sequence goes on from ML821437.1 coordinate 67,437, forward strand.
GACTGACACATTACCCTTTATTCCTTGAGTTAACTCCTCACTACTCTCTGTTCAGTGAGTTAACTGAAGACTAGTTGACTAGTGAACTCAACTAAGTGGCAATTCACTCCCGTAACTGCCTGAGAGACTAGACTAGGTGGCAGTTCACTCCCGTAACTGCTGGTGTGTGTCCAGATCACTCTAGACCACCACTATGGCACATTGGTTCTCCTCTAGTGCGCACTCATTGAGTTATACATAGTATATCATGTGTAAATTATTCATTATTCACAACGGTTAATGAGAATTCTTTCATTCTTTCTCTCCTTCTTTCTCCAATTCTCTCTGCAAATGTGTGTATTATTGTTTATCTAGATCTATTATGTGCAGGTTCAACACATTTACACTATATAATAATATATAGTATTAGAATATATAGTAGACTATATAATAATATAGAATATTAGAATATATTACAACATGTAATATTATATTACAACATGTAATATTATATTACAATATGTAATATTGTATAATATTTTAATAAATATTTATATATAATATTAAAAAATATATTGTGATATTTAATAATATCTAATATTATATACTTTATATAAGAATATAATAATTATTCAATTATTTTACTAATTAAAATACTAATTATAATATCATACAAATTTCAAGCATTATCTATTTATATTAATAGATAGCAATATACTTTGAAATTTATATATAATTATGTTATTGTTCTCGCCCTTTTAGAATGATACCTTATACTTCTTATGAAATATATCTTTCTTTTTTTCTCCAGAATCGTACCATGTATAATACTATAAATGGAGCAACAAAAAACACACAACTGTTTGCAAAAAAACATCTTATTGATAAAAAACATCTTATTGATACACCATGATTGACAAGATCATATCAAATCAATGTTATCCACCTTGGAAGAAGAACCTTTCAAAACCTAAACTTCAAGAAGAGATTGAAAAAAAAAATTAAAATCAATGATACGTAAAAAAATAAGTTTGTGTACGGTTTTCTTAGAAATGGAAAAATATATTTGGGTTTCTGCATAATTTTTGATACACCATGATTGACAAGATCATATCAAATCATTGTTATCCACCTTGGAAGAAGAACCTTTCAAAACCTAAACTTCAAGAAGAGATTGGAAAAAAAAAATTAAAATCAATGATATGTAAAAAAATAAGTTTGTGTACGGTTTTCTTAGATATGGAAAAATATATTTGGGTTTTTGCATAATTTACGACAATTTGGAGGGTGCAATGAAGCATGAGTCAAAATATAAATTGATCAAAAATGAAATTTATGACCATGATAATAAGAGTGTACGAGATAGAAAAAATAGAGGAAAAACATTTCATGAAGTTACGCCTAGAAAAAAATAAGGAATTTTAAATGGACACTTGATTTCTCCACATATCAACTTTGTAATTATTTTTCTTTATTTTCTAACCATCTAAATAGTGTACTTAATTATACATATTAAATATAGTTGTTATTTTAAGTTACATTTGTAATTGTTGAAATATGATGTACCTTTACTAATAATTATATTGTTTTATGAAATTATTAGTTAATTGCATATGGATCTTGGCGTATGGAGTTTTTTTTATTGATAAATATACTGAAAATATTTTTTTATGGCTCCCTTTATTGACTTCGATTTGGTTTGAATCAATTTCTAAATACTGTTATCGAAACATATGTGAAATCAATTTCTAAATAGTGTGATCGAATCATATGTGGATAAACTTTTATGGATGTTTGGAGAAAGAATTACATACAAGAAAATAAATTCTTAATACAACAATGGATACCATATGAAATCATATCCTATATAATTATCTTAATCATATAGGACATACATCTCATTTGTATGTCCCTTTTCCATCCAATAGATATTCAATTGAATGTACAATTGGTTCTATGGTTTTTCTATTTGTGCATACTACATTCCTTGAGTATAGAGATTACTATATTGTAAATCCATTCCCAATTTTTTTTTATACATACAAATTTCATTGAAATTGGACATTTTAGTTTCTTCTCCCTCATAGGGACATTTGTTAAAATAAAATACGGATGGATACTTGTAATACAATTACATGATTATGATGGTTCAAAATATTATGTATATATTATCATGGATAGATTTTGGATTCAAACTATTACTCCCAATGGAGAACGTACATCTCCTAAGGATGGATGGAGTGTTTTATAAAGGTAAAATATACTAGTTGCATATAAAGATACAATCTTAGGAAGATGATTTATATATATGTACAAAATGTTCTCATTGAATATTCAAAAGAATAAATAGGGTGTTCATTTCATTCACACGGAACAAAGTAAGTAATTTATACGTATAACTATGCATTCAAACCATATGATATGTATTGTTAATGATGGTTCTACATTTATATAGTCTATTAATGAAATAGAAGATTTTAAACATAGTCAATGTCCAAGTTGGCAAGAAGAGAGATATTTTGAGGGTGGAAAAGGATTACGATGGAGTCTCTTACAAGAGATGACAACAAATATACACAAGAAATGCTCTAAATATCATCCATTTCATGCGACCGGAAAAGTTATAATCATGTCAAGTATGCTTAGATTCTATTCATATATTACGACTTCAACACTAGCATGATAATTCATCTAACAGTAGAAAAATTAATTATGTCTACATATCATTGTTTACCCATGCCAATAGACAATCAATACACATATATATTTTTTCCCATTTACACCAAACATGGATTCAATCCATGATCTTCTACCATTACCTAACATGAGACAATCAATGATTATCATGGGTTATAATATTACTTAAATTTTTGAACAATATATTGACATGTACATTTTATTCACATTTGTAATTGCTCTCTTTATTTATTTTTCTATACATTATCAATAGACATTAATCTGCATGCAATGTAATTTTATGTCATATATATCACCAATTTATTTATTGTGTATGTATGCATTACTCATAAATTAATGAATAGATAAACGTTTAATTGAATTTGAAAAAAAATGATTCATTATGTTTACAATAGTATTGATGCTTGTATGTTGAATTTGTTCCTTTTTATGTAATATAAGTGAAATCAATATGGTACCTATCATATGGAGCCATGTACCAACATAGATATTAGAAATGATCTTTCTATGATTCCCTTTATCTGTTGCTTTCCATTTTAGAAGTGTTTATAAAGAATGAAATCAAATGTTACTACATAAAACAATTTGATAGCATGGAAAGAATGCAGAGTAGAAGAAAATGGAGTTTTGGTTAATCTTCACAATGATTGTCAATAACATTTCCATGGTTGTTATGTTAATCAACTAGGAAAATTATCACTGATTTCTACACTATTTCTAAGAAATGGATACAAAATTGAATCCACATATGGTTCGATTCTTTTACTTTATTTTCCCATTAAATTTTTAAATTAGAAAAAAATAATCATTGCATTATAAATCCTTTGAAAAATACTTCCACATTTATAAATTGCCTCAATATTGGTTATTGGGTTTTTTTTTTTACTCCTAAGAAATTTGGAGCAACAAAAATATATGAGTGGGTGATTGTGAAACAAGTTTATTTTATAGGTACCCAAAATCAAAGGAACATGTATCGAATACATTTTTCCCTTATGGAAGAAACATTGGTTCACCATTAGGAACATATGTTTCTCTCCATTGTATATGAAGACTACTAGTACTACATATAAAATATTTCGGAGTCCCTATAATATAAACTTGATTCACAATCACCCACTCATATTTTTTTTGCTCCACATTTCTTAGGAGTGTACAAATACTCCAATGACTAAGATCAAGGCAACCTATAAATGTAGAAGTATTTGTGAAAAGATTTATAATGCAATAGTTTTTTTTTCTAAAGAATACAATGGACACAGAAAGCAAAAAAAGTGTACCATATGCAGATTCAATTTTATATCTATTACATCGAAATGACATAGATATCAGTGATAGGTTTCCTAGTAGATTCACATAATGACCAAAAAAATGTCGCTGACAATCACTACGAAGGTTAACCAACAATCCGTATTCTTATACTCCACATTGTTTCCATGATATCAATTTTTTTTATGTAGTAATATTTGATTTTATTCTTTGCCAATGCTTATAAAATGGATAACAACAAATAAAGGGAGCCATATAAAGATCATTTCTAATATCTCTATTGGTACGTGGCTCCATATGCTAGTCACCATATCCATTTCACTATTATTACATAAAAAAAGAAGAAAAACAACATACAAACATTAGTACCATTTTACTGCTATTACATAAAATAAAATAAAACATCATACAAGCATTAATACCATTTTACTACTATTACATAAAACAAGAAAATATTCATCATACAAACATTAGTACCATTGTCAACATAATCAATCCATTTTTTTTTCAAATTCAATTAGACATATATCTATTCATTAATTTTTTATTAATACATATCAATGCAATACATGATATATAAATTGACTCTATAGATGACATAGAATGACATCAAATGTTAGACTATGAGTCCTTATAAAATCACAAGTCCAAGAACACATTGATATGAGTTGTAAACTTCATATATTCATGAGCTATTGTCATGATCCTTTGATGAGTTTTCAATGACATCTAGATCTAGATTTGGTCAATTTATGTACTATAAATTCATATCATTCGATCAATACAATGTGCATTAGAGAATGACATAAAGCCTTTTCTGCCATAATATGTGTCACTATGCTTGTGCTCAATTCTTAACATGGTATTAGAGCCATGGTGAAGAGTGAGTGACAATATCAGAGCATCCTGGAGTCTTAAGGGTTCGATTGCTCTCCATGGTAGTTATCCATGAGAGGTTTAATCTTTGAAGTACATGGCATGGGATGATGATGCCAATATGTACATCAAGAAAGAGGATCCAACAATTATGAGAATAATCCAGACTGCAAACAGGTTATAATTATTTTGATTACTTGGTGATTTAATTTGCAATTGTTTTCTTATATATTTTGGAAAAATACATCGATTGTTTATTTGAAATCTCTCATGGTGAAGGAGAAAATTGAATGTTATATTTTTTTGTAATATCTCTATCAAGTTGTAGATATGGTAGATCTATGTTTTGTTGATAAATTGGGTGGAATATCTCTGGTTTCAACCTTGCCTCTCCACACACTTATGTATACTTCAGTTAGAAAGATCTACCTCCTCAAGACATCTGTGATGCATCGTCAGTATACTTGCATGCTTCTAGCATTATTAGGCATGTGTGTTCCTTAGAATTGATTTGAGTTTGTTATTATCTTCACGGACCTGGCATGTGTTTCTCGGTGCAAATCTATTTTGGATCTAGAACAGAAAAAAGTCGGATCTTATTGATAATGACCATTATGCCCACACATAATGAGAATCCAGTTGAGTGTGTCCACTACTTGGAAAGAACAAGTTGGATAGTCTGAAAGAAAATTATTGTTTTCTATTCGAGAAAGCCACAGAAAAAAGAACACAACTAGAACAAAAAAAATAATTGGATGTGTGCATGTGAAATCATTGACAAAAGGAGAGATATATGAAAAATAGGTGTGATCATTCTCTCATCCTCCAAAGGGGTGTTGGATCAAACACTCTTCCTTTAAGAATGACACAGTAAAAGAGTCAACCAATTCAACTTGTTAGCAACTCACACAGGCCCAATAAATTGAAGGTGGAAAAATTGATCCCTAGATTGTCTTCTCTACATCAACCATCGATGTTAAATCAAACAAGATCAACCCACATATTCAGATAAACAATTCTGGAATAGCATGTACCTATAATCCACAACCCCATATTGAATAAATAATGCCTCTTCTCAACAAAAAATGGATCTACAGTTTCTCCCAACGAGTTCACGTGCAATTCACCCAGCAAAACAACCAATGATCTAATCTGTTTGCTACAGGAAAATCTGTTGTGAACAAAATCCACACCTCTCTTCTCTTGATGTTGAAAACCTGTAGTTCCAACTTGTACATACATTATAACGCTACCATGATTGAAATTGTTTGGATATGGTGATGAGGAAATTTGTGTGGTGTGCTCATGGTCAAATGAGCAACTTTCCACCATACTAGTACACAAAAGGTAAAGTTTATATCGAATTTTTTAAAACCCCAAAAAGGGTAGGTGATGTGAGTGAATAATGAAAAGTAGTTTTCATTATTAATTCATCAAGGATGAATATTTTCTTACAATTAAAAAATAAAGATATCATGTTATGATCTAGATGGATATCGGTGGCCACCCACCTATTCCACTGGCTCAAAGAACAATTTTTCATTTTGACAGTTTTTTACAAAATTTTGAGCCCCAAACTTTTGGGGTCGTTTTGAGGCCCTAAATGACGTTTTTTTTTGGAATTTCTGGGGGCTAGGGGTATTCATTGACATTCCTTGACCCCCAACGGAAGTTGTGCTCCTTAGATAGACCTTTCCGATGAGGTATCGAACGCCCCACACAAAGATTGTATGTAAAATTTACGCCCCCGGGAAGTTGACGTATCAACTACCCCCATTGGGGCCCACAAACCTTTTGGATTTTCATCTTTTGGGGTTAGGGTTTTGTATTAGAGCCTCATTGTAACATCCATCTTCTTGTGAATGAGCGTAGCCGTCACATCTCTTCTCAGAGATAAGTTTCCACCATTCTAGTGAGTCTCTCACTCTGTATTTATACAGTTTTGTACATTTTGTGCATTAATAGAAATTGTGTATTACTGTATCTCTATGTTTATGGTTATATTTATCATATATCTTTGTTACATTATTGGATATATGATATATCTCTGTACATTTCTCCGCTCTCATTTCGTGCCAAAAATAATCTGGATCACGTTGTAGAGAGAGATATGCACACTTTTTAAAATATCATTTGTTTGTTTTTAAGTGGCATATAAAAGAACAACATATTCTAAAGATTTTGGATGTATTAAAATGGTTTATATTTGAGCTTTAAGTAAGAAATAAATCACATCTCAGAAAAGGTTTAAAGATATTTTAGTGGAAGGTTTGATTCTAATAATTTGTAACAAAGATTACAAGGTTTATTATTCTTCTCAAAAGTTGAAATGACAAGCAAACATAGTTCGTGGTGGAGAACTTATTGTATCAAATATTTTAATAAAAATATCATTTCTTGCGGTGATTGTATCCTAGATCCACTCGAAATTGAATAAGGGGATCTAAGGGCATTTGTACTTGTGTGATTGTGGATATTTCCTTTGATGTTTATGTTGTCTAGTTTAATTAAGCATGCAAATGAATCACATAATGCTCATGCACTCATGAAGTTCAATGGTGATTGCCAAAATTAAATGTATTGAACTCTTCCCGAATTTACCATCTCCATAAACTGGTAAAAGGATATGTATCAAATATTCTACACCAAGTGGAAAATTGTAAATCCATCAAGCATAAAATTTCTTTGATTCGTGACTTGAATTTTTAGCAGTAAAGGATACACTTGAGTAATTAATTGTACAAGGGGTAAAGTGTCAATCCCTTTCAAGTCAAAGTCAATTATGAATTCATCATCAAGATCTACCTGAAATTTGAATAAAGAGGTCAAGTAAGTCACCAAAGATCAAATCATTGTAATCACACTTTGGGGTGCATGATCACTATTACTCATCACCCTAAATGCAACATCAAATCAAGCAAGCGTGATATAAAAGAAACAAGTGCAAGTGAGCGAGTACAAGTGAGCGAGTGCAAGTGAGCGAGAGAATAATTAGAAATGGGTAAATGAGGAAAGTGTTTACATAATGCCTCTCAGGAAATCAAGGAATTGCAAGAGTACAACCATGAATTGCATAATTAAATTGATATGAAAGATAAATTGATTGAAACACTTGAGTGGAAGTTAATTCAAAAGAAAAAAATAATTGATCACATGGTTGATACAATCTAGTCAACAAATGATCTTCGAGATGAAATAGAAATGAAGGATCAATTGATTGATGTACTTCAGATGAAATCAAGAGAAAAGAAGAATCAAATCAATGACATGATTGATGCAGTAAACAACCTCATACAAAAAATTGATGCAAGCTATGACACATATGATCTAATAGAGAAAATTGATGCAACATGTGCTACATAGGAGCTCATCCAAATAGTTGATGCATAATGTGATTCAAATTATATCATGCAAAACGTTGATGCAACTTGTGACATATGACATAATGCATATGGTTGATGGTACTTGTGATACAAAAGAATTGATAGTTGATGCAAAAGACACACAAGATATGGAATCTTCCAAATATGAGTCCCAAGAAACACATAATGAAAGCGACAACAACAGTAGAAAGAAATTTGAAGATACAAAAGCAAAAGGTCATTATTTCCAAAATGATCTTTCCAAGATGTTTGTTAGACCTTGGGAAGAATTATAATTCAACAAAAAATGACATGGCTTAGGATATGACGAAGGAAACAAATTTCATATTCAAAATTACTCCAAATCAGTTCATTTTGTGAGTGCAGGACTTCTTGAATAAGTGAAGAATATTACTAATAAGTGCCAACATTGTCATAGAGTTTTGATCTCCATCCTTAAAGTCATCGTGTTTTGATATCCATCATTGTCTTCATTATGGGAAGACAAATCATCTCTCAAGAAAGTGTTGAAAGAAGAAGAAGGTGAAGAAAAAAATTAATTATGGATGGATAAATCCATGGAAATTGAATCAAGAAGTAAAGAAACTACATCAGTCTTACCATCTAGTCAAGACAAAGTTAAAGCCATATTTGCATGGAGAAATGAAAACAATCAAAATATTTCAAACAAATATTCCAGATGATTATGGTGATGATCCATATGCAATTTTATATACTCTATGAAATTAAAACATGAATTAAAGATGGTACTATCCACGCCTCAAGGGGGGAGAACATTGATAAAAAAGACACTCTCTTACACATTTAGGGGGAGAGTGAATATGGTTAGTGGTAAGCCAAAAACCACCACATTGTTTGAGTGAAAATGGTTAGAAGTCAACCAACAAAACCACCACATGAAGAATCCATAACTTAATCTTGGATCCCTTGAACTATGATTCATTGAAGAACATAAAGAAATCCAAAGCTCAAGCTTGGATCCTCTCAACAAACTTCAACAAATTTCAACAAACTTCTCACCTTGCACCTGACAGAGGAGAATATTAGACATCAATGATCATAGTTAGGCTTCAAGATTCGAAGTCCTATCAGTCATAAAAATCAATCAACAAAATGAGAATGTTCATACATGGTAACTGTTCATTTTCAAATTCAGATATTGGCGATTTTTCAGGCATATCTTCATTGAATCTCAGTTCAACAGTTTTAGATTGAAGATGATACCAATTATTGTTTTGTTACTGGTACAATTATTCAGATTTGTGATTAAGGGGGGGAATGTTAGACTGGAGTCCCTATACAATCACAAATTTCGAGAGAACATTGATATGAGTTGTAAACCTCATCTATTCATGAGGTGTTGTCATGATCCATTTACGAGTTGTCAATGACATATAGATCTAGATCTGGTGAATATATATAAATTCATATCATCAGATCAATACAATGTGCATCAGAGAAATGCATAAATCCTTTTCTGCCATAGTTTGTCTCACTATGTTTGTGCTCTATTCTTAACATTGCATACAGATTAATTTCTATTGAAAATATATAGAAAAAGACATAGAAAGAGCGATTAAAAATTTGCATAAAATGTACATGTTAATATATTGTTCAAAAATACATAAAACATTTTCAAGTAATACTATAACCCATAATAATCTCTAATTGACTCATGCTAGGTAATGGTAGAAGATCATGGATTTAATCCATGTTTTGTGTAAGTGGAAAAATATTTCCATTCATGATAATATTGGTGTATTGATTGTATATTGGCATGGGGAGACGATGATTTGTAGACATAGAAACTGTCTACTACTAGATGAGTTACCATGCCGATGTTCAAATCATAATATATGAATGGAATTTAAGCATTCTTGCACATGATTATAACACTTCCAATGACACAAAATGGAAGATATTCATAACATTGCTTGTTTATCTTTGTTGTCATATCTTGTTGCCTCTTCCATCCTCAAAATATATTTCTTCTCATCGACTTGGATATGGACCATGTTTAAAATCTTATATTCCATTAATAGGGCATATATATGCAAAATTATTATTAACAATACATATTAATGGTTTTAATGCATTGTTAGAAACATAGATTGATTACTTCATCTGTGTGAATGAAATGGACACCCCAGTTATTCTTTTGAATATCCAATGAATAAATTATATACATATATAAAACATCTTCCTCTGAAAATATCTTTAGATGTAACTAATATATTTTATCTTTATAAAACACTCCATCCTTAGGAGGTGTAGTTTTTCCATCGGGAGCAATACTTTACCTACAAAATCCATTTATGAAACTATAAATATAATATTTTGAATCATCCTCATCATGTAATGGTATTATAAATTTCCATCCATACTTTTGTGACCAATATTTTTTTATGAGGGAGAAACAAATGTCCAATTTCGATAGAACCAAATTTGTGTAATTTTTTTTTGTGAATGGATATAAAATACAGTAATCCCATATTTAGGCAATGATGTAAAAATAGCAAAACCATAGAACCAATTGTACATTCAATTTTGTTGAAAAGGTACATATAAATGAGATGTATGTCCTATATGTTTAATATAATGATATAGGATAAGATTTTAATATGGACTCTATAATTATATTAAGAATCCAATTTTTTTAATGTGATTATCTCGCTAAACATCTATAAAAGTTTGTTCATATATGATTTAATTAGATTGTTTAGAAATTGATCGAAACCGAATTAAAGTTGACAAAAGAAGTCATAAAAAAAATATTTCCAATACCTCTATCGGTAAAAACCTCCACACCAAAATCCATATGCAATCAACTAATAAGTTCATAAAACAATATAATTATTAGTGAAGGTACATCATATTTTAACGATCACAAATGTAACTTAAAATAACAACTATATTTAATATGTGTAATTTACGTACAAGTGAAAAGATCTTCATGGGAAGTACACTATTTGGATGGATAAAAATGTGGAAAAATAATTACAAAATGGTTATGTGGAGAACACGAGCATCCATCTAAACTTTTTTATTTTTTCCTAAACATAGCTTCCAAAATTTATTTTCTCTATTTTTTTTTTTTATCTGATACACTTTAGCATGGTCATAAATTTCATTTTTGACCAATCTATATTTTGACTCATACTTCATCGCATCCTCCAACTTGTTGTAAATTATGAAAAATGCCATAACTATAAAAACCCTACACATTTTTATTTTTTATTTTTTAAATTTATATTTTCACTCATATTTCACGGCATCCTCGAACTTGTTGTAAATTATGAAAAAGGCCATAACTATGAAAACCATATACATTTTTATTTTTTATTTTTTAATGTATTATTAATTTTAAATGTTTTTACAATCTCTTCTTTGAGTTGAAGTTTTGAAAGGTTCCATCTTCAAGGGTGGATAACGTTGATTTAAAATCACTTTTTTAATTACGATTTATCAATAAAATATCTTATGCAAATAGTTGAGTGTGTTTTTTACCATTATAAATTGTGTTATAAATAAATATATTTGTATCATTATAATATATTTATAATAGTATTATAAATAAATATATTTGTGCTATCTATTAATATAATGCTTGAAATTTGTATGATAATATAATTATTATTTGAATTAGTAATATAATTAAATAATTCTTATATTATTATATTTAAAATTATATAATACTATATATATGTTTAATATAATATAATTTTTAAAGTTGAAATTAAATAATGACAACATATCTAATAGTAATTATTTAGTTAATAGATAGATTGCATCCTGACCCTAGTTGACTCATGACCCTAGTTAAGTCTTGTTCATTATATATGTTGTAAAATGAGATTTCCCCCTCAAACTAGATTAATCATTATCTATTTTTTGAAGTTTGGTTCATAACATTTAGTGTCAAAGCATACTGTCCTCTAGGAATTTGCTTCTTTAATTTCTCTATAAAAAAAAATTCTGAGAAGTTTCAGAAAGTGAAATTTTGAGGAGATGAGGAAATGTCGCAAATAACAAGTGGTAAAAATTGCAGGTTCTGGTTCATTATAATTTCAGAGATAGATTTTGTGAAAGTTAGAGTTTGTGACTAATATGATTCGTCTTTTTATTTTTGATATAAAACATTTTGGTGAGGTTTCATACTCTAAAAATCTCATAATCCCGAGGAGACATAACAGATTACCCATGGATTTTTTTTCATATTTTGATCATTATAATTTATGAGATATATATTTTGGAAGTTGGATTTTTTTACTAATCCTAAAGTTAGTCTTAAACAAGTCATTTTGGTATACTTTTTATCATTGAAGAAAATTCGTGATGTGAAATTTTTAGGAGTTTAAAAATTCATATCAGAGTATCAAATTACTACAAACCAAAATTTCAAACTCAGAAGGGTTCAAATTTTAGATATATATCATGACAAAGGTAAACCATCCAGATAGTCTCCAAATTAGGGTTTGAAAGGTATGTAACTTACAATTGGCATAACTTTTAAATGGAAGATCAAATGGAAAAGAAGATAGACGAAAATAAGGAAGAAATAAAAAAAATCCATGAATGAAATAAAAAATAAGATGGATGAAAATAAGGAAGAAATACAAAAATCCACAAAGTCCATAGAAACCATTCTCTTACAGAGGATCCCTAAAATAAATATGGAGATCCAAGGAAATCATGAAAATAAGGAGAACAATGATGTTGAGACTCAATCACATATGGGGATTATTTTATCACATTTGGAGAGCACACATATTGAATCTCAGAATCATTATCATTCATGACTCCAAGATCCACATCATCAGGCCTTCAATTCATCACCAAGGAACTACTTCATTCCAAAGATCGATACGAGGAAAGTTGAAAGTAAAAATATGGCTACTATAAAAGTGGTCACTGACAACTATAAAGAGATTAATGCTCCCTCTACTTACCTCACTCAACCAACAAGGTTTACACCTCAACAAATGGATGAAACAAGAGAAAATAGACTATGTTTCAATTGTGATAGAAAGTACAGTAAGGGGCATACATGCAGTGAGAAGTATTCTACTTAGAYAKTGAAGAGGAAGAAGATCAAGAGCTRGAACCATCACAAGATCTAGAGCTAGAAGAGACTACTCCAAGGATATATTGACATGCATTGATCAACATGAAGAGACTACTCCAAGGATATATTGACATGCATTGATCAACATCATTATTCCATAAAACCTCAAGATAGAAGGATATATCAAAAAGAAAAAAGGTAACAATTTTGATTGATTACAATAGTACCCATAACGTCATCAATTAAAAATTAGCAAAATTTCTCAATTGCTTTGTATTTCCATCACCATAGTTTCAAGTAATGGTTGCAGATGGAGGTATCATAAATTGTTCAGGGAAGTGACATAGTGTTAAACTCAATATGGGGGAGTATTTATTGGATAGTCCCATGATTGCACTCCAAATGGGTGGTGTTGATTTTGTATTAGGGGTCCAATGGTTACAATAATTGGGAATGGTGGCCCTTAATTTTCAATATCTTTTCATGATACTTTCCCGAGAAGAAAAGGAAATTGAACTTATAGGTATCCAAGGGAAACCCTCTAACGTGGTAAGCTCTAACAACATGACAAAATTACTCAAAAAGGGACACCATGGTGTAAATGCACAATTGTTCTCACTAGATGTTCAAACATCTATATCCTCTGCTCCAATGGATCTCCAAAAATTTATCAACAATCATTCAAAGGTATTTGGAGAGATGCCTAAGGGTCTTCCACCTGCTCAATATCATTCCCATGTTATTCATTTGTAACCAGGAAGTGTACATCCATTCTCCCATGTTTCTTGCTTAAAGAAGATAATCAGTGACAATATCCCAATCCAAACTATTTTATCGAATATTAATGGAGAAGGAAAAATCATACTAGAACGAGAAACAATCCTTGAAACAAAGATTAAGCAGTTGTGAAATTGATCAATTATTGAGTACCTCATCAAATGAAATAACCTACCAGTGGAAGAGGTGACATGTGAAGATGAGTTATTCATGCAGACACACCCATAATTAGTCAAGTGTTGAGGACAACACTTGTTTGAAGGGGAGGGGTATATCAATCCCTAGACAAAATGCCATGTTAAGCATAAAACCTCTTAGTAATCCCTAGATACAGAGTTATTAAATTTCCAGTGTTATATTAGTAGGTCAGATAGAACCTTTCATTGTACCCTTTCATTATAATTGTATCGTTTGTATCCTATATATATACCAAGGAGACCTAGTCTTAGGATCATCTCATATTATCTTGTGCATTGCATATATTGTAAACGAAGGTTTCCCCCTAGAAGTGGGTTATTCAATGGCTATTTTTTGGAGTTCGGTTCATAACAAAAACCCTACAGTTAGACACATTCCTAGGGTTCTAGTTTCACATCCGATAATGGAAGATTACGAGAAAAAACAAGCTAATTATAGAAAAAAAACACAAAGATATCGGTCACCTATATGGTTCACTAGCATTGATATTTTCCTGGATGGCATGTTCCCTTGGTGTCCTTTACCTTCATCTCTAATGGATCATATTTAGTGCACCCTATTAGATCTACATGTGGATTTGCACTATAGTATCACTTAGATCTATGGGTGAAAACACAGTGGTGCCCTAATTTTAGCTCAAACCTCCTCACCATCTTGCATCTACAAATTATTCTTTCTACTGAGTGGGTTATGAGGAGTAAGCCATGGACTATTTTGATGATCTGCTGGAAGGGAAACCGATTTGTTCTAATTATATTTTTGGACAATCAAATGATACCTAGGTATTTGAAAGGGTATACCAGCTAGATTTTAGGCCACTAAAGGAGACCAATATGGTTATATTGGGTGAGTTGGCATAGGACTTGATCGATCAGGGGGCTAGGACCTTGGGTCAAATAAATAAGAGGGTGAAAATTTTCATTGATGGTAATTCCAAGGCCCATTATTGCATGAGTGTGCATCATGGCTCTTGCAAGGAGTTATGAACCTTATCATGTATATCCTCCAACCTTGAATTGCTGGTTAGATAAGGACATAGGTTTAATGGACACAAGGTATGATACAATAAACACATTAACTGATATTTGTAATGAGTTTGAATTTTTATGCAACGATGCTACCAAAAGGAAAGATAGGTTCTTTGGTTATGTTTTTTTGGCAATATGTTGGATTGGAAGCTCATGAGTGAGGCCCCATATGCTGATTCAAAGGTTGTAGGGTTATAGTCTCAGGAGGGGTCACGAAAACCCAAGCGCTGTAAGTGTATCAAAAAGGTATAGGAGACTATCAGTATGAACTTGGATGGTAGAAATAAAAATGACATAATGGATATGGGGTATAGGGAATTGGTAGGGAATTTTCTAGGAAAAAAATGAGTAGTGAAAAGATGAAGAATTGGACCAAGCTAAACTTAGATCTAGCAGTGGGGGCCTTTCCATGTACCTTGATTCTAGTAAAAGGATGGTTGGTTTGGGTGTTTAGGTTGACTAAATAAGTGAATAATTTTTTTCTCCAAGATTGGAAATTGGGATCTCAATCCTTATTCTTAAAGAAATGACATATAGAGTTCGATGTCTGGTTATCTAGTGCGAACATTCTCTTCGTATGGGTTCAAATTTCAGGGTTGCCATTGATTTTTTGTTCTAAACAAGTTTTGAAACAAATTGATAATGCATTAAGTATGTATTACGAAGTTAATTTTTCATTCTTAGAGACTGGATACTATGGAATGGCTCATATCCTGGTAGGATTGGAGGTGAGTAAAGGTCTGGAAGAAATGATGGATATCAAAAGGGGAGTTGATCATTTTTGTCTTAACCTAGACTTTGAAGGGATACCCTTTAGATGCGTGTGCTTCGATTGTTATGAGAACTTGGTTGCATATTTTAATTACTTGAGTATGTGAAGGAATTCGGATCCAAGAAAACATTTGAAAGGTCTGGAGATGATGGGACTGGTAATAGTACAAATTCTATGAGGAAAAGAGGAGGTAGGGATTCAAATGACATCGAAATGCATTTGAATGAGTTCCCTAGTAGAAAATTTTTATAGCTTAGACATAGGCCAATTCAAGAAACCTAATCTGGACATGATCAAAATTTGTTTTTGGGACCTGGGGAACTAATGTTGGAACCAAAGAACCGATATACCTAAGTTATTTTTTACCCATTTTATCGAGTATAAAAAACCCAAACCCATCGCCCCTCATACCTATTCCTAAAAATGTAGAGGCTTCATATGCTGGTTAATATATCGAAGGATCCTTTGCAAACCCTAATATAGATTTCATCATGGATGGAAGGATCCTTGGGATTCCAATCCTTTGGAGCCTATGAAGTATAATTTAAGACCTAGAAGCAAAGGTACTCTTGATTTTCCAGTAAAGGCAGCAATGGGGTTAGGATTCTTTGAAGAGAAATTCCCCAAATATATTCAAAAGGAAGAAAATCATTCATGTCCATGGCCCAAAAGAAAGCATCTTAAAAAATCATAGGTGGGAAACAATTATCCTTAATAGGGGATCTTAGAGAAAATTATCCATTTGAGGGTTCTAAATTATTTTTTTGATCCTCAATTGTATAGGGTTGGCCAACCCCTCAAGGAAGTTGGTTTTAAAGAGATTAGTTGACAATATCAAACCTTCTATTATTCTACTAGAAGAGACTATGATAGATGGGGATAAAATTACTCAAGAACTTTCTAAATTGTTTAGTAATTGGGATTTCATTTTTATAGATGCCATTGAGATATCGAGAGGGAGTGTGACTAGATGGAATAAATTCTCTTTCACCCTAACTAATTCTTGGGACTTTCCTATAGTGTTAGGGACCTCCTTTTTGTCTTTGGAATTGGGGAAATATATTACAATGTTGAATGTTTATGGTTCTTACATGGACATGGTGGATTATTGAGATAGATTTTCAAAATGGATTGTATACAAAAGGGATTGGTTTTGATAGGGGGAGACTTAAACTTCACCATAGGATCATTAGAATTCTTTTGGATATTGAACCAACTAAATTGTCTCCTACCTAGAGAAACAAGAGAGTTGGGGGGATTCTGATCATAATACTAAAGTGTTAGAAGTGGCACCTGTAATAGAGAAATTTTCTAGTCCCTTTAAACTAAATCTTAAATGTATGGAGGAGTAGTTTGTGGGGAAAAACAATTTTTTTTAGAAACCATATAATGGTAACTTAAGAAAACCTATTCCCATTTAATTTCACCAAAATTTAAAAGTAATGAAAAGGGTAGCTTCTAATTGGGCAAAGGATAATTTTTTTAGAGATGATAGGGTTATTAGAGAAGTAGAGGAATCCTTCGAGGTACTCTACAATAGTGAAGGTTTTGGATATATGAGTGAAGATAAAAAAACATTAAGTAAAGATACTAGAATATAAAAGGAGGCATATTCTTATAGAAAAGGGAAAAAATGGAGATTCAAGAGTAGGGATTTATGGTTACAGTTTGGTGGTGAGAACAGAAGTGTTTTCTCATAGGTATGCAAACTATAGAAAGAGTATAAATGTTGTTTGGAAAATTGATAAGGGAGATGGTACTTGGGAAACAAGCTTCAAGGACATGGCATCTAAAGGAGTTAAACATTTATCCTCCCTCTTCAAATAAGACACTTCTGATACAATAAAAAATATGATTAGACTGTCAAACTCCTTCCCTACCTTTATCAATGAGGAATACAACCAAGCCTTGATAAAGGAAGTTGGGAAAGAAAAAATGTACTAGATATTATAGAGTTTTTATAAGGACAAAAGTCCTAGACTTGATGGTCCACTTGTAGATTTTTTCTTAGGATGTTATGATTTTATTAAGGAATATTTAAAAAGATACTATAAGAAATCAAGAAAAATTGCTCAGAGATTTTAATACAACATTCCTAGCTATGATCCCTAAAGAAGACAATCCTACAATGTTTGAGAAATTTAGACCCATCTCTTTATGCAATTGCATATAAAAAATTATATCAAAGCTAATTGTTAAAATATTGAAGTGTTCTGTCAAACAAAATTTCCAAAGAATAATTTGGGTTCTTAGAAGGAAGGAAAATACACGAGGAAGTTGGGATAGCTTGAAAATGCATTCATTCAATAAAATTTAGGAACCAAATATCTTTGGTGTGGACCTGTCTAAATAACTTAACAAGGTAAGTTATATTTACATTAGACTAATTCTAATTCATTTGGGTTTCTGTTGTTAGTTCATTGTGTGGATAGTGAATTTCATTTCATCAATATCTTTTGTTGTGTTAATAAATGGAGTAGCATCCAATTTCTTCAGATTAGGTGTAACACACCCAACCCCCTAAGTACTCTTTTAAGGGATGGGGTATAAAAATTTCGCTTTTCCTCAACTACCTCAAAACCCCTTCTAAAGGTCACCATCATCTTCTTCTTTCTGAGATATTTCCAACGACTATAAATTTTTCCAAATCCGAGCCCTGGAACGAAAGTTATATCTCCTTAAAGTTATTAGGTCTTTTTCCATTACAATGCCACATGACACCCACATGGGTCCATGTCACCCATATCCATCTGACGTGGCACTGCCATATCGTGACATGTCATCCCCCTACATGGACGTGGAATTTGGAGTGAATTTTTTCGTGGTGCTTGCCACCTCATCCGTCGAACCCTCAGCTTTTCAGGTCCGAAAACCCCAACTAAGTCTCACTTCACGCATTCCTTAAAAGACCTAATTTGACAGAAGCTAGCATCTAGGGTACAACGTCTTGTCATATAGCACCATTTGTTTATTGGGGATTGGTTAGATGACGTCATTCGACGTCCCACAGGGTTACCGGACCATCGCCCCACCGAAAGTGCCTACATAAACCTCATCCCTAGACACTTGATTCAGTATGAGTTGGCGCCCTGAACACATGTCCTATCATGTGCCACCAACCAACCTTCACCATATCGTGACATGTAACCACTGAATTCTAGATTATCGGCCTATCGAAGCAAGCTCGTGTCCATTCTAAACTCAAGGCCTGATATGGTGGTCGAACTATCCCTATGACGTGTGGCATTGCCATGATATGCCATGCAAAATCCAATCAGGCACTATTACAACCTGACGCATGGCATCCTAATGTGGAGCGAAAGTCACCATAGGGTGCTTAGCTTGCCCATTCATGCGCTGACATCTTTCCACATGTGATTGGTTATGTGACGTCCTCTGATGTCACACCGAATTATCGGGCTATCAAACTTCCTAGCACATCCAGGTAACAAAACTCCCCGGAGGTCCGGGGGCCGATTGAATCCCATTGACTTAGATCAACGGTGGTGGTTTATCCTCCTTAGATTTGACGGTCAGGATCCAATGACATTACCCCAAGGGTATATTTCCTTCATCGTATCCACATCTGACTCATCAACGAATTCCCTTACTACCATGTGGTATGACACCTGGTGATACACGTGGAATGACATGTGGAATGACATGTGGTGGCCATACTGGGTGACACATGACACTTGTTTTCCCCATGGATCCTTGTCCAATTCGACCAAATCCACGTGACACGTGACACCACCATGGGGTGACATGTGGCCTTCCTTCATAGTGACATGTGGACCTTACCTATGATGTTAAATTGGAAATCACCCAATGTCAAGGATAAAAAGGGGATTAGTTAATACTAATATTGTAATTACAAGATCACTAATTAAGTTTAACACAGGTTACAACCCCACGAGATATACGGTGGAGATAGACCCGTCTTTAGATCCAATAGTTCAAATCGATCATATCTGTTATAGGGTTGTTGACCGATGGGGTCCACCCTTTTATTTATTGACCTACCAGGTGTTGACAAGTGTCACTCTTCTCGGGTTCACTGGAAGCCACCTTGAAACATGGCCCAACATTGGCCAGACGCGTGGACTAATCGTCAAGTGACAAGTGGTCCCAGATATCGGGCACCGAGACAGTATAACTTTGAGTAACCTTGGTCCGATGATTATGATGAGATTAATTAACTTAATCCATGTGATTAGGTGAGGCTTAATTCATGTACTTACGGGGTTAACTTCCCCAGAGTATATGTGTAAATATCCATAGTCCAGATTTCTCGGATCATAGATCCAACGGTTCTAATTGAACACGCTTACCCAATGAACTTAGCCCCATGTGGGTGACATCTTGCTCCTTCCGTGACTTAAATTGTGACAAGTGTCACCTCCGCGAACCCGACTTCAACCCCCTCCTGAGCTTATGCCATAGATCGATGGTTATGGTTTGTCGATTATCTAATCCAACGGTTGCGCTTAAGGGCTCGTCTAAGGAAAAAAAATTATTCGTGGAGAGGGGGAAGGGGTGAAACCAAGGGCCAGAACCTTGTCCACTGGGCCACTGACTTGTCGTAGTAATTCAAGAATAAAAGAAATCTCAGGGTTTCAAGGTTCGATTGACCCTGCTTTACTGCGATTAATGGTGGTATCCCTCCCCTCTCATATCCAACGACTGAGACTCGTCCGCTTCTTTCCAGGCGTGGAAATTCCCTCCCGAGCTTTCATAAAGGAAAAATTCGACGGTCGAGATTCCTCAGCGCTCAGACCTAATGGTCCAAATATCCTATTCCAATTACCAATGAGTATATAACTAGAAAGAGGAACTAGGGGCTGGAACCCTAGTTCCCGGGTGTCAAACCTTTCAATAAACATAACAAAAAGGTTTCTCGTGGGTCCAGTGCTCCGGTACCCCGACGATGATTCCATCCTGATCTTACCTAAGGGAAGATTAACAATCGATATCTCTCGGCGCTCAAATATAACGACTAAAGATTTTCACCAATTCACATTGAACCATTCTGGTTAACCAATTCATCTTTAGATGATTGAGATAGACTCTCGCCCTCAGATCAACAACTACTGTAATTCATCGTCTCCATTCAATATTAAGTGAACTTTCAACTTAATCTTTTAGACTTAATAGTCCTAAAGCCTCACATTATATATTTCTGTTGGGTTTTGACTCGATTTCCCCAAGTCCTTCACATTCATAGTAGGTAATAAGCTTGCTAGATGAATTTCATTCGAGGAGATGATTCCTTGCAAGCATTCTGTATTAGGGAAAGGGAAGGATACAAGGTTTATCCTAGAAGTTCTAACCTTGAATTCATTATCCCTCAAAATATTATCATTCATCTCTTGACTCATCGATCATGTTCCCTCTTATAGGAGCCCATTATTTCACATGTATCACAGTGCACAAAGAAACATAAACACATATATACTTTATTCATCTCAGAATGATACAAGGAATTCATACTCTAGGGTGTAAGGCTTACGCTATTCTTGCATATCTATCATCAAACAAATACCAAGGTTGCAAAAAATGCAAGCATCGATACCACTTAATTAGAAATACATACTCATAACATAAACATATGTATTCAACCGGATAATTCAATTCAATTATACTAAATATAAAACTACTTATCTGTATTACAAGTTACATCCAGACAACTGACTATGGGTGTTTTCCTTTCCACCCAACCATAGGCTGAGATGCATTCACTCTTAGCACTTTGTCCACCCTCGTGCCAAGCCATGATACCACCAGGGAACCTCTATATCTGTTTCTCAACAATTTGTGAAGGACACTCTCCTTGACACCACTCTTGGTAGTGATTTCCCCACACCCACCTAGCTCGTCCCCCCACGAGGTTTGTCAGATACCTTCCTAGTATCAAGCTCGCATCCTTCTCAGCTTAGCTCAAGTTTCTAGGCTCTCCTACCCAATATTCATAGCTCTTCTTCTCTCTTCTCTCTTGTGATTTCCCGCCCACATGCATCCCTCTATCCTCTACTTTTTCCATTCATGCATCCCCTGCACATAACCCATTAGAAAGGTTCTCGACCTGTCCCCTTCCTTCTGTCAGAAAGAACTCGGGTCAATCTGATATGCAAAATTGGTATGTTGTTGTACCTATAGTTGACAATTCCAGTTGTCCTAATCTGATCTCCCATACCATGATTTATTTTGGGTAGTTGGTTGTCGAACTACCATCCTTCCTCATTTAACTAATTTTCCTTGAAATCAAGGCTGAGGAAAATAATACAAATATCAAATATTATCAACAAGAAGGTTTGGGTCATATTTATCATGATGAACCCCTCTCTAAGTTTCCTCACTCTTTCCTCTAGTGGTATCATGGACAATACTCAAGGATTCACCCCCACAGTCAGAGAGGTTGGAAATCTCAATTAAAATAATAATACATTTACATTGTTCACATGCCATGGCATGGAAATCATTAACTATGATTAATTACATATAATCAAGGGTTTATGAAAGGGGTGTTACAATCCCCTCCCCCTTCAAAGGAACATTGTCCTTGATGTTCTTTCTCAGTAACACCTGCCATTCCTTTGTCTTTCAGTTGATTCAACATCATGTTCCTTTTCCTTGTCTCGTCCTTTCCCAAACTCTTAGCATTTAGCGCATGCCTACGACAATTTCAAACAATAAGGATGTCAATTCATAATTTCATGCATAAAAATTTGGAAATTTACAATCAATACAATACTTATATGTGTCGTTTATGGATTTGCATCCATATGGTTGTCTCATTAACTTGGCTCACTATTTTCCTTGACATATCCATTGTTTGCATGATCCCAGTCAACACATGACATAATTTCAAAGACTCCTTCGAGTCTTTCTCATGAGCTATCGAAGTCTCCCCTTCCTTGTGGTCACCCGCCTTCTAGGCTTAGGCTCATGCATCCCCTTCTCTATTATACAGTCCCTTGGGCAATCCATCTTTCCTGCCAAGTCTTTCTTGCATAAGAAGAGTTTTAGAGACCTCCTTGAGTCTTATAGCAGAAGCATCCCCCAAGATTTCTCTACCGAGGCATCCCTCTGGCTTTCTCTGCCAAAAGCATCCTTTCGACTTGTGTTTTCACATCTCAACATTCTCTATCGTGATCATGACTTATCAAAAAGTTCTCATGTCACAACAATAGACTTTTTCTACACTTTCCAAGATTGACATCCATCATCTGTCCCTCTAGGACAAATCTATTATCTCACCTGCATCACATGCATACATTAGCCATGAGACATAACATTAATTTCAATCTAATGTCTTTCAAGTCTTCTACCCAGAGATTTCCTAATTCACAATTTTGTTTCTGATCTGTTTCATACATGAACCTAATTCACAAGTATGAGATTTTCCTTCTCATAATAGTTTGGATCAACAGGCGTTAGTCTTCCTGATGGCTTACAATACTTCCATATCCAAGACCTTCTTTCCTATAATTCCATCTTCACATAGCCAAACAATTGTCAGTTATCATGCACAAACGTTTCATTACACACTTGTGGTGGCTTCCAAACAATTTCAATACTGTGCATACTAAAAATTAAATATTATTTATCCATTCAATGATATAAAGTAAAAAGGAAATATATCATTCCTTAGACATGCATAATTTCAGTATAAAATACTTTTCCAAATGCAATTTAGTCATTAAAGGAATTTAATCAATGTGCCAAAGGCAATGGACACACTTACACACAATGCACCCTTGCATTGATTTTAGATTATTATTTTTCATGTTAGGCACCCTTGCATTGATTTTAGATTATTATTTTTCATGTTAGGCACCCTTGCATTGATTTTAGATTATTATTTTTCATGTTAGTCACTCTTTCCATGGTGTGTTGGAACTCAACCAAATTCTCCAACATGGATTCTCTATCCATATTCATTATTACAATAGAACTGTCCCTCCTTTGAGTTGATCTTAGCCTCCAAACAACATACATTATTTCTTCATTGGTAGTCAGGATGCCAACATTTATGGCTAGCCAATTTCTCTCTTTACCATTCTCTAACTCTGGTAGGTTATTGGATTGTCCTTCTTCCATAATGGACACTCCATTGCTTTCCTTCTCATGTAAACATGTATTTCCTTAATGCATTAAGTCGACGTGTTGCTCATAAGAAATGTTATTTCAAATCATTCTCGATTGGTCAATGCATTCATGACATATTAGTTCATGAATTTTCTTGCATTCATGATCTTAATCATCCTTGATTGTCAAAGGTTCACACCTCCATCATTCAGTTTCTTCTTCCTGAATCATACCCTTCTTGGGTATCAATAGAATACAACATTCATTCAAAATTATTTTCATATTATTAAAATAGTAAATTGTTTTAAAAGGATTATTATCCAATCCTTCATATATTATCCCACATAGGCATGAACACTTTTATACTTGTCCTAGTTGCCAACACCCTCTCAAATATTACCTCATTATTGGTGCTTCCAGGGGACTTCTAAAGTCCCTTTCATAGTTCTCTTTTATTTGCAATCTTCTTGCATTCCTCCTCTTCTTGACAATGTCCACCATTGGCAGTTTCCCTTTCCCAACAACTCCAAACATTTTCTACACAACATGCATCATCATATTCAAAATTATGTCAGTTGTCATGTAAGATTCAAATGCATGTACCATAGTATTTTAATCAGGAAAACATTTTCAAATATTCCCCATCATATCTATATTTATAGTCATACAACTGTCACATTCTCATGCCAAAGAAGATCACATGCATCAACATATAAATTTCTTGTACCAGAGAAACACAATAAATAACAAGAAATTCATTAAGGGAATCTTCCCCTGTCTAACTCCTTCTACACATCCTAGGATTTCCATTCCAACTGAATTATTTCCAAGGCCCTACCTTTACACATCATAGATTATTCATTTAAACACATTCAATATTTTATCTTTCATTTGCCAGCTGTACTTGTTTTCACCACTGTCCTTTTAAATCATACAACTCTGTCTCATGATTCAAAGTTTTAAAGTAGGAAAATGTGTCCTCCTTTTCTTCTTCTTTGTTTATGCAATCTATCCGTCCTGGGATCTTCCTGCTCTTTTCCTTGAGAAGTCTTGGTCAGGTTCACCTTAACCTTCTTGGGTAAATCAACATGATACATCAACTAGATTTTGTTCACAATAATTTATGAACATGTGCACTCTGCACATTACCATTTAGACATCAGAATGGTACATTCATTTGTTAGTCCTTAATTCATGCATTATGTTTTATAATGTAATCTAAGATTCTTATATAATAATGCATTGCAACCCACTGCCTAATTCTCAATAGTCATTAATAGTGTATCTTTTCTCTCTTAAGAGAGTCTTCACACATTTCCTCCACATGACACTTATTCAACATGCAACCCTCTTGTTACATATCCCTCATAATCTGAAATGAACTCAACCTTGAGTCCACCTCATGTTCATTATTTCAGATATCTACCCCAATTCTTTATATAGAACTAGGCATCTATTCTTATTATGCATTCAATTTACATATCCAGTTAGGTATCTTCATGTTATCATATTTCCTTCAAGTTGTGCTTCCATGCACTTAATCACAAGCATTAGTATGTTGTGTGTGTCATCCATTGGCACACTTCATAGTTTCACATGCATATTTATTAAAAATCATTGTAGACCTGATTTTTCACAATCATTCTCGTGCAATCCTCAAAGGCAAAATCATATTTCCTTCTATCATGACAACAAAACATCCTTGCTTATTTATTCTTTAAGCAATTACACTATCTTTGAGGAAATGGAACATATACTCATCAAGCTATTAACAAAAAAAAAGAAGTCATGACTTCTTCGAAATAGAGTCAACCATGCATCCATTGCATCACTCAGATCTAGCAAGTACAAGTCTTCCTCACATCCTACTTGATCAGGCATGCATACTATACTTTAAAGCATGTATATGTGTATATACATATATGTATGTGCATCACTTGCACCTTTTTACCTCATGCATTCATATTGTTTTAACATTATCCAGTTTTTTATGAGAATTTACAGTCACTTACACAACCAATCTCATCAATAAAATCATAATTATGTTGTCCTCTTCACAACATAATAGCCAACAAAAAGGCCACTTTTTCTCTTTGCTCTCTTAGCATTTTATCTTATCTCTTTCTGAGGAATTTTGTACTTCCTCAAGTTATTATTTTAACAAAATACTCAGACCCTTCATCATAGGTCCAACCATGCATCCATGACATCATTTAGTCCATGCAAGCACTCATTGCCTTACTACCCTCTTACTCAAGACATCATATCATGCCCTTTAGTGTTCATACACTTATACACCATACATGTGCTCACTTGCACATTCTTATATTATTCATTTTTATTTATTTGATCTTTAATATCAACCTTCACATCGGGCAACCTTATCATGCATTCAATCCATGCACTCAAGCATATACAAACATAGATAAATATTCAACATCCAATTCCACTGGTTGCACCTCTTTTCCATGTCATTCATGTTGTTTTTCTTCATATGAGATATGATCAATATATTATCACAATGAGGAGTGTTCCATATATAGGGAACATATGGTGAGTCTTTGAAGTATAAAAACTTCACCCTAGAATCATGACACTTGTCTATCAGTCTTGGGAGACGTCTCTCTCCCACTTGAACTGAGGAGAAACTGCTTCTGCAACTCTCCCTCTGAGCCAATTAACTCTCTCTAAGATCAGACTCACTCTGGGTTCACATGTAATAGCATATACCATATTGAGTCTGTATTATTTCTTGCCAAATCATCATGACTAGGACAAAAACCACACCAGGATCTTTCACCACAAGTACACACCTGTGAGTAAATGTTAGTCTGATGTTAACTGACACGTGGAAAGCACTTCAAGAACCTTGAGTCCATATTATTCCTTGTCATGATCAAGGAAGAACTACGTCTGGGCCCATTTACCACAAGTGCACCTTTATGATAAATGTATCCTATCTCCCTTGGTCCACAACCCAATCTAAGAGATGTTTCACCCGATGTTGAAACATCAACACTCCCTCTTAGCTAGGGAGGTATATTTCCATAGTAGTACACAACTATTGTCCAGAGACATGCAATGTCCGCCAATGTTACACAACCACCATAGTAGAAAAAGGTTTGTCACACATGGCACTCCCATGTGGACTTCTAGAGGCTATTCCCTCTAAGAACTCTTAGTGTCAACTCCCCATAGTGTGTGACATCTGTTGATTTTTCAATAAGCTAGGTTAAGAATGTAGTTCATTTCAATTTTGCATTTGTCTTAACCATAAACAAAAATGTTGCAGCAACCAAGATCACACGAAGAAACACCATGCACAAAAACACAAGAAGTATCCTAGGAAACCCTTCTCAACAAGGGAAGAAAACCCAGCCAAATCCTTTACTATATTCTTCAAGAGAAAGACCTTCACTACCAACAAGAATTAGCACACAAGAGGGTGCTCAAACCCTAGAAGACTAGCGCCCAAGAGAGGTGCACACTTTTCCCAAGAAGATGTACTTGTTGAAATTTCCAAACTTTTGTGAAGGATATGATTCCACAATGGGGAATCTTCCTTTACTTATATTAGACTTGTCCTATCAACAAAAGTGTCTATTGGCACAACAGGGCTGACCTCTCTAAGTCACATTATAATCAATATTAACCAGATTAATTATCTTTTACATTTATTACTAATCACATTAAGGTGGGGCCGACCTGTACCCTTTACATTACAATTAGGGCTACAGGTAGGTCTGACTCTTGAACAATATAGAAAGGGATCTGATACACCCTCTAGTGTTCATCCACTAGGGGCACATCCATAGGGATGTCCATATCTATGGCTCACTACATTACACAGAAGAACCAATTCTTCACACGTTCACATGTGCTCGTCCATAAGCATGTCCACTCAACATATATCCTTTCCCACTGCATCACACAGGAGAGTCATTTGGAGTTTCTCGTCAACTCTGATGCTTAGAGGAGGATAATACAACATATTCATTTATGTTCTCATGAATATGCACCCAACACTTTGGGATTTTACACGTTCACCTTGTGCTTAGCCACATGCATGTCCAACTCAGAAGATCGCCTTTCCCACAGGATAATCATCTGGATTTCTTCTCAACTCTCTGAATGGAGGAGGTCATCTCTATGTTCCAACTCTATCTCAGATAGGAACCACGTACCCTTCTTAGGGGATTTCTCTCAGGTTTGTAAGCTGAAGAAAGTCTCACATAGCTGCAATGATCCACATCTCATAGGTTTGTAAGATGGAGAATGTCTCACATAGCTACAATAATCAACACTCCCTCTCAGCTAGGGAGGAATTTTCCACTAGGCCAAGTCTCTCATGGAAATACTCGAATTTTGTCTTGGCAAGTGGTTTGGTGAAGATACCTACAATATGTTCATGAGTAGAAAGATACTGCACATGTATTGTATTTCTCTGCACCATGTCTCTAATATAGTGATACTTGATTTCAATGTGTTTTGATATGTCATGAAACACCGGGTTCTCAGAGAGCTTTACACAACTCTGGTTATCACAATGAATAGTATTAGGATCCATTTCATAATCGAACAAGTCATTCAGAATTTTGCGAAGCCAAACTGCTTCACGAACTACCACACTCAATGCAATGTACTCTACCTCTGCGGTGCTTAAAGCCACAGAGTTTTGTTTTCTGCTACACCAGGAAACCATGGTTGATCCTAAGGTGAAGAAACAACCGGAGGTGCTCTTTCTCTGTACTACACTTCCTGCCCAATCTGCATCGACATATCCTTGTAGGCTCAAGTCCACATTGGATGCATATCTCAGGCCATAACCAATTGTGCCTTGTAAGTATCTCAATACATGTTTTGTAGCTATCCAATGTGTATGTTTTGGTTGGCTCATAAACTGGATAAGCACATTTACTGCATAGAAAATGTCTGGTCTGGTGTTAACCAGATACATCAAAGATCCAATCAACTTCCAGTATAAGTGTGGATCTACATCTCCTGAATCAGTATCACTCATTTTCTTTAAATCCATTACCATTGGAGTAGGCATGGATCTGCATTCTGTCATACTGAAAATTTTCACTATCTCCATAGTATATTTTCCTTGACTTAGGAAAATTTCATCTGTTCTTTGCCATACTTCTAGTCCCAAGAAATAATGCATTAAGCTCAAATCCTTCATTTCAAATTTAGTATTCAATTCTCGTTTGCATTCAACAATGAGTCTCTCTGAATTGGTGAGGAAAATATCATCCACATACAAGACCAAAATTAGGCACTCATTTCCATCAATGTGATAATATAAGTTTGGATCACCAATGCTTTTGTTGAAGCCCAAACTCATCATAAATCCATCCATTTTCTCATACCAAGCATGTGGTGCTTGCTTTAGACCATATAGGGATTTCTTCGATCTTCATACATGAGATTTTTCATTGTGTAAAACGAAACCTTATGTCTGCTCAATATAAAATTCTTCCTCAATTTCACCATTGAGAAAAGTCGTCTTTACATCCATCTGATGTAGCTTCCAACCCATGGAAGTAACTAGTGCAATGATAGATCAGATGGAGGTATATCTGGCTACTGGTGCAAAAGTCTTGTCATAGACAACTCCCTTTATTTGTGAAAACCCTCTGGCCACAAATCTTGCTTTGCAATTTTCAATGCTTCCATCATCAGCATGCTTGATTTTGTAAATCTATTTGGAAGTCACTACGGACTTTCCCTCTGGTCTTGGAACAACATCCCATACATCATTTCTTAATATGGATTGATATTCTTTAGTCATGGAATCTTTCCATACTTGTTCACTTGAAGCTTCTCCATGACAAGTTGGATTTGAGTCAATAATGTGGGTGATGGCTGAAAGGTAGCTTGATAATATTTTTGGTCTCTTGCTTTCTCTGGTTGTTCCTTGTGGGGATTTATGCCCTTCTGCTTCTTGTAGAGTTTGTCTGTCCCAAGCAGGCCTTTTATGTCCAACTGTGATGTCTCTAGGTATGTTTCTTGGAGCAACTAAATCTGCCAGAGCAACTGAATCTGCTAGAGAAACAAGATCAACTAGAGCTATTGGTTCATCCAAAATAATATATGTCTCCTTCTCAACTGCTGAAGGGGGAGAAGGTATTGTTTCACTATAAATTTCCATCTGAGCTTCTCTAGATTTCTGGAAGGCTACTTCTTCTTCAAAAGTAACATCTCTTCTTACTTCAATTTGTCTCTGACCTGGAATGTAGATTCGATATGATTTTAAGGATTCACTGTATCCTACAAATGTGCCCTTTCTTCCTAAAGGCTCTAGTTTGGATCTCTTTTCTTTGGGTACATGAAGATATACTGGACATCCAAATATTATGAAGTATCTGATCTCAAACTTCACTTTGGTGAATGCTTCTTCTGGAGTAATGTTCTTCAGGATCTGATGAGGACTTCGGTTTTGAACATATACTGTTGTCATACATGCTTTTTCCCATAGAGTCATAGGTAGAATCTGATCATGTATCATTGCTTTAGTTGCCTCAATGATAGTTTTGTTTTTCCTTTCAGCAACCCCATTTTGTTGAGGGTTGTAAGGAACTGCGAACTCCCTCTTGATTCCTGCTTCAATACAAAAACTATTGAATTCTTTTGAGGTGTATTCTCCTCCATTATCTGATCTTAATATTTTGATTTTTCTTCCTGCATGGTTCTCAATTTGAGCTTTGAATTCTTGAAATTTTGCAAGGACTCCATCCTTGTTCTTTAGAAAGTAAATCCAAGTTTTACTGGAGTGATCATCTATGAAGAGTACATAGTACAAGTACCCATTTAGCAATGCAACAGTGTTTGGCCCACATGCGTCTGAATGTATCAAGTCCAAGATTTCCTTGGATCTATTGTCACTGCTTGGAAATTATCCTTTAACATTTTTTCCAAGGGAACAAACTTTGCAAACACCTTTATGCTGAATCTGTATCTCTGGTAGACCTGTTACCATTTTCCCTAGAGCTAGAAGAGCTCTATAATGAATGTGAGCCAGTCTTCTATGCCATAACTCACTCAGGTTGATAGTGTCATGTAATAAGGCTTCAACTGGTTTGATGGTCAATTTGTACAAGATTTTTTCTTGGACACCAATTACCTTGAAAGTGCTTATATGAGAGTCTTTGTGCTATGCAAGAACTCTTCCTTCCGAGAAAGTAATTTTGTAGCCTTTGTCTTCCAAGGCCGAAATAAAGACAAGGTTTCTCTTCATTCTGGGTACATATAATACTTCTTCTAATTTAAGCTGCATATTTGAATCTAGTTGGAAGGTAGAAGTTCCAACTCCTGTCACATTGTATTTGGCATCATCTCCAAGAAAAACATGTAGATGTGTCTCTTTCTCAACGAAATGTGTCAAATGATTTCTTAGTCCGGTCATGTGCCTGGAGGTACCACTGTCAATTAGGCAAGTATTTTCATTGATAGGAACCATACCTCAGAGTTATGATATGTTGATGTCTTTATTCCTTTGAGGTCTTGTCTTCTTGGAATTGAGTTTTCCTGAATCACCAAGCTTGCCTCCCATCATGTTTTTTCTCATCTTCACAAACCCTTGTCAACTAGGCTAGAAAACCTAACGGCTAGGCTAAGATAGAACATTTAGGTTTTGTTGGGCTTATGAATACCAACAATAAGCCTTGAGAAATATGATAGCCTTGAATATATTCTTCAAGGAGTTGCAGAAATATGATTATGAACTTTTCTGCAGAAATTGGTGAAACCCTAGAAACCCTAGGGCCAAAAAGTTAAAATGATCAGAAATGCAATCTGAGACTTGCTGAAGGTGCGTTGAAGGAGTTCGTACACACCTATTTCATTTTTAGCTCCAACGCCCAAGTTTTAAGTGTTGAAAACCCTCAGAAGAGTAGGTCGTACGAAATTCCTGGAAACCCTAGGAGGGTCGTATGATTTCTGCAAAAGTGAGAGAGAATGGCTGGAAAGTGTTTGTGCAATGGGATCTTCAAGACTTATTCTCTGATACCATGTTTATTTTTCAATAAGATAGGTTAATCATGTAGGCCATTTCAATTTTTCATTTGTCTTAACCATAAACAAGAATGTTGTAGCAACCAAGATCACAAGAAGAAACACCATGCACAAGAACACAAGAAGTATCCTGGGAAACCCTTCTCAACAAGGGAAGAAAATCCAACCAAATCCTTTGCTATATTATTCAAGAGAAATACCATCACCACCAATAAGAATTAACACACAAGAGGGTGCTCAAACCCTGGAAAACTAGCACCCAAGAGAGGTGCGCACTTTTCCCAAGAAGATGTACTTGTTGAAATTTCCAAACTTTTGTGAAGGATATGATTCTACAATGGGGAATATTCCTTTACTTATATTAGACTTGTCCTATCAACAAAAGTGTCTATTGGTACAACAAGGACGACCTCTCTAAGTCACATTGTAATTACTATTAACCAGATTAATTATCTTTTACATTTATTACTAATCACATTAAGGTGGGGCCGACCTATACCCTTTACATTACAATTAGGGTTACAGGCACGTATGACTCTTGAAAAATATAGCAAGGGATATGATACACCCACTAGTGCTCATCCACTAGGGGCACATCCATATGGATGTCCATATCTTTGGCTCACTGCATTACATAGAAGAACCATTCCTTCACACGTTCACATGTGCTCATCCACATGCATGTCCACTCAACAGATCTTCTTTCCCACTGCATCACACAAGAGAGTCATCTGGAGTTTCTCGTCAACTCTGCTGCTCAGAGGAGGCTAATACATCATATTCATTTTTGTTCACATGATGATGCACCCAACACTTTGGGATTTCACACTTTCACCTTGTTCTCAGCCATAGGCACGTCCAACTCAATAGATCACCTTTCCCACAGGATAATCATCTGGAGTTCTTATCAACTCTCTGAATGGAGGAACTCATCTCTACATTCCAGCTATGTCTCAGATAGGAACCACGTACCCTTCTTAGGGGATTTCTCTTAGTTTTTTCAGTTGGAGAAAGTCTCACATAGCTGCAATGATCCACATCTCACATGTCTGTAAGATGGAGAATGTCTCACATAACTGCAATAATCAACAACATCAAGGGTCAAATCCCTTGACATGTCCTCATGTGATATCCACATGGGACGTTGGGCTATAAGCCTAAATGAACTCATCCCTTCTCGAATAAGTGTCCCACTTATCCCTTCTCGAATAAGTGTCCTAACAAATCAACTCAACTCAATTCATAGAGGAGTACGATCTGGAGAATGTTTGTCACACATGGCACTCCCATGTGGACTTCTAGAGGCTACACCCTCTAGAAACACTAGGTTCAACTCCCATAGTGTGTGACGTGAAGGGTCAACTCCCTTGAAATGTCCTCATGTTCTCTCCACATGGGACGTGTTATCATGTGCTCTCCACAAGGGAAGTTGGGCTATAATCCCAAACACACTTATCCCTTCTGGGATAAGTGTCATCATAGATCAACTCAACTTAGTCACAGAGGAGTATGATCTGGAAAATGTCTCAGTAAGCTGCAAACATAAACACCCCCTCTCAGCGAGGGAGGCATTCTCTGCCATGCCAAGTCTGTCATGGAATTACTTGAACTTCATCCTGGTTTGGTAAGAACATAAACAACCTGCCCATATGTAGGAAGGTAATGCACCAATACTTCCTTCCTCTGCACCATGTCTCGGATGTAATGGTACTTGATCTCAATGTGGTTTGATTTGTCATGAAACACTGGATTATCTGAGATCTTCACACAACTTTGGTTACCATAATGAATAATGGTGGAATCCAA
>ML821437.1:101440-114755 GCA_009831015.1 Picea engelmannii
GAGCTCGGTCCCAGCTCGGGGGTGACCTACTGTTGAGCTGATGAACAGTGTGGTCTAAGGCTGGGAGGTTCGTGGAAGGCCTGCACTTGGTTGGTGATTTCTACAACAGATATTCAGATAAGTATATCTGAATTATGTTTTAATACATTTGAACATGACTGCTTTGTTTATGTAACATGTTTTCCGCTGTGTAAATGAATTTATGACAATGCTATGGAATGATTAATTATAGCAGTACCCATATATTTTACTCTGAGTTGTTAAGTGTGTTTAATTTTGGTTAAATGCATTTGTTCCTTTTACATTCATGTAATGAATGATGATTGAGAGGTTGGGTAAACCTGGGTAGTGAAGGGTACACTACAACCATTCCTTCACACGTTCACATGTGCTCATCCACATGCACGTCCACTCAACAGATCTTCTTTCCCACTGCATCACACAAGAGAGTCATCTGGAGTTTCTCGTCAATTCTGCTGCTCAGAGGAGGCTAATACATCATCTTCATTTTTGTTCACATGATGATGCACCCAACACTTTGGGATTTCACACTTTCACCTTGTGCTCAACCATAGGCACGTCCAACTCAATAGATCACCTTTCCCGCAGGATAATCATCTGGAGTTCTTATCAACTCTCTGAATGGAGGAAGTCATCTCTACGTTCCAGCTCTGTCTCAGATAGGAACCATGTACCCTTCTTAGGGTATTTCTCTTAGTTTTTTCAGTTGGAGAAAGTCTCACATCGCTGCAATGATCCACATCTCACATGTTTGTAAGCTGGAGAATGTCTCACATAACTGCAATAATCAACAACATCAAGGGTCAAATCCCTTGACATGTCCTCATGTGATATCCACATGGGACGTTGGGCTATAAGCCCAAATGAACTTATCCCTTCTTGAATAAGTGTCCCACTTATCCCTTCTCGAATAAGTGTCCTAACAAATCAACTCATCTCAATTCATAGAGGAGTATGATCTGGAGAATGTTTGTCACACATAGCACTCCCATGTGGACTTCTAGAGGCCACACCCTCTAGAAACACTAGGGTCAACTCCCATAGTGTGTGACGTGAAGGGTCAACTCCCTTGAAATGTCCTCATGTTCTCTCCACATGGGACGTGTTATCATGTGCTCTCCACAAGGGACGTTGGGCTATAATCCCAAACACACTTATCTCTTCTGGGATAAGTGTCATCACAGATCAACTCAACTTAGTCACAGAGGAGTATGATCTGGAAAATGTCTCAGGAAGCTGCAAACATAAACACTCCCTCTCAGCGAGGGAGGCATTCTCTGCCATGCCAAGTCTGTCATGGAAGTACTTGAACTTCATCCTGGTTTGGTAAGAACATCAACAACCTTCCCATATGTAGGAAGGTACTGCACCAATACTTCCTTCCTCTGCACCATGTCTCGGATGTAATGGTACTTGATCTCAATGTGGTTTGATTTGTCATGAAACACTGGATTATCTGAGATCTTCACACAACTTTGGTTACCATAATGAATAATGGTGGAATCCAACACATGTTCAGATAAATCTATAAGGAGCTTGCGAGGCCACACTGCTTCATGAACTTGCATACTTAATGAAATGTACACTACTTCTACTATGCTCAAAGCCACAAAAGTTTGTTTCCTACTACACTAGGAAACCATGGAAGATCCCAAAGTGAAGAAACACCTGAAGGTTCTCTTTCTGTCCACTACACTCCCTTCCTTATCCGAGTCAATATATTCTTTCCATATCATATCAATACTGGAATTATATCTCAGACCATGTCCAAATGTGCCTCAGAAGTATCTCAACACATGCTTCACAACAATCTAGTGTGTCTATATCGACTGACTTATAAACTGGATAAGTGCACTCATTGCATAGAAAATATTTGTTCCAGTGTTAACCAGATACATCAATTATCCAATCAGTTGTCTGTATAGAGTCAGATCAATTTCATCAGAATCAGAAGAAGGCACACTTAGTTTCTTCACATTTTTCACCATTGGTGTAGCCACGGGCTTCAAGTCCAGTATCCCAAACTTCTTCAATATCTCAATTGTGTACTTCCCCTGACTCAGGAATATCTCATCATTTCTTTGCCACACCTCTAGTCCCAAGAAGTAGTGCATCATACCTAGGTCCTTCATCTCAAACTTAGAGGCCAATGCATACTTTCATTCAAAAATAAGGCTCTCTGTATCGGTGAGGAATAAATCATCAACGTAGAGGACCAAAATTAGGGACTCGCCATTAATAGTCTTGTAGTATAGGCTGAGATCAAAAACACTTTTGGTGAAGCCCAAAAATCATCAGGTGTCCATCAATCCTCGCATACCAAGCTCGAGGTGGCTGCTTGAGTTCATACAAGGCCTTCTTCAACTTGCACACATGAGACTCTTTTTCATGTATCACAAAACCATCTGTCTTCTCGATGCATACTTCTTCCTCAATCTCTCCATTGTGAAAGTTTGTCTTTACATCCATCTGATGTTCTCTCCAACCCATGGATGCTGCAGGTGAAATAATCATCCGGATAGAAGTGTATCGAGCAACAGGAGAAAATGTCTCATCATAATATATTCCCTCCATCTGAGAGAATCCTCTAGCAAAAAATATCATTTTGTGCCTATCGATTCTCTCATCAACTATGTGTTTGATCTTGTAGATCCATTTGGAAGTCACTACAGACTTCCCCTCAGGTATCAAAACAATATCCCACACATCATTCTTCATGATGGATTGATACTCCTCCATCATGACATCTCTCCATATTGGATGACTAGTTTCCTCCTCATAATAGGAAGGCTTAAAATGAATGATGTGGCTCATATATGCATCATAGTATGAATATCTCTAAGGTCTCTTTCTCACTTGTAAGGTACCACAAGGAGTTGCGTATCCTTCTTCCTCCTACAGAGTCTGATGAGTCCATGTAGGTCTCTTCTGACCTACTGCAATATCTCTGGGAACATCAACTGGAGCTACAGGATCAACGACATCAATTGGATCAATTTTATCAATCTCCATGTGAGACCCTCTAGATGTCTTAAAGGATACCTCCACCACAAAGGTAACATCTCTGCTTACCTCAATCTATCTCTGACCAAGGATGTAGATCCGATAGTCCTTCGAAGACTCATTGTACCCCACAAATGTACCCTTTCTGCCTGAAGGGTCTAGCTTTATCCTTTTCTCCTTGGGTACATGAATGTATATTGGACACCCCAAATATCCTAAAGTGCCCAACTTGACGATTCACTCTGGTGAAGGCCTCCTCGGGCGTCATGTTCCTCAAAGTCTTATGAGGAATTGTGTTCTGAACATACACTGCAGTCATGGATGTCTATGCCCACAGAAACATAGGTAAATGTTGATCATGAATCATCTCCTTGCTTTTCTCAACAATAGATATGTTCTTCCTCTTTGCGACCCCATTTTGTTGAGGGTTGTGAGGAACGATGTACTCCCTCTTGATCCCTACCTCAAACATCTCTAGGACACATCAAGGTTTCCTCATGGAACCAATGTCCCCCAAGACATATCGAGGTTTCCTCATGAAACCAATGTCTTGGTTCCTTCATTTAGTAATCCACTAATTATTTTGGAATCAACTACTAGCATACTCCTACTACCATGCCATCGATAGCTCAAATCATCCGCCACATTCTTTATGACTATGCTGCAATCAACCAGTAGAACACAACTACTACAATGTTATCCAATAGTACACAACCACTTCCATAGTCTCCATGGCCATGTTGTGATGTTTCTCCTCTCTGAGTAGTCTTATTCACACCTAACCACCTTGCATGGTGTAGGCAAGACTATGACCATAGCCTCATTCACACCTAGCCACCTCATATGGCATATGCAAGGCTAAGCTTCAAGTCTTATTCACACCTAGCCACCTCACATGGCTTAGGCAATACTTGTACCCAACTGAGCATTACTCCCTCAGTCACCTCACATGACTAATTAGGGAAACCCTTGTCCAGGGGGGTTAGTTAGCTAGAGGAGAGAAAACACCACACCTCCCTCTTAACGTTGATAAGCAGCTTTAGATAACATGATCGTTTGATTTGTCACTCAATCAATACTTTAATCTCCCCACTTTACTCTTGTTGTAGAAACAAGAAGCATCACACCATGCTATCCCTGTGACTTTAGAAGCATTGCGTCTTTGTAGACATAGGACAAAAAATATATTAATTATAATAGTTTTCCCTCTGTCTCTCATCGAAAGAATATTACTCCGTCCTTACAATGGGAAAAATGATGAAAAACATTGATCTACCTCTACCTGTTTAAACACTGGCATGTGGTCCTGATTTGGTTGATTTCCAATACATTTTTTTTTTATTCTATCATATATATCATACCTACATGTGACTGCTCATATTGGTCCTCGCATAAAATAAAAATTATGTTAAAAAACAAAAACACCGTTGGAAATAACACAATGTTGACCTAACTCATCCAACGTTGTCGTCATTTGCACGTCATCCACGTGACAAACAATACAAATTGCTTAAAATGCATATATTATCCAGATGTCTGTCCAATCAACACACTCAAAATCTTGAATATTTTAACGACATACTTTACGCTCAGGCATTTTCACTTTTTCTTTATATTTCCCTGGAAATTTGAAATTGCAATTCTAGTACGACGAACATGCAATTTTATCAATCAATAAATGAAATTGACTAGTTTATGAGGTTGTTTCTAAATCCATCTATATTTATGGTTTCCAAGTTCTCTGAATCCATCCATATTATTGGTTTCTGAATCCATCTATGTGGAAAATTAATAAATCTAACTCTCACAGGCTCCCATTTCCTTTCCATTTCCCTGGGCCCTCCCGTAAGGGAATCAATCCCAGTCCCGCTCTGATACCATGTTGTTTTTCTTCATATGAGATATGATCGATATATTATTACAATGATGAGTGTTCCATATATAGGGAACATATGGTGACCATCCATGAAAGGATGCATCCCTTGAATAATCAATAACAATTTATTATTATCATTTACTTATTATATATGATATTTAATAATCAATAATTATATTATTAATTATTATTCTAAGAGATTGTCTTCTCTATGTTTTCCAAACATCAACAATTCACACACATGGATGTTTCAAACATACATATCCTTCCTCCCAGATATCTTACAACCATTATTATGGCAATTCTAGTAGGAATATTCTTAACTATGTTGCCTTCTCTTCATGGAAACAACCAACGAGAACCAATCTTTCTCTTTTGTTACAAAAGCAATCCACAATTCAAAATTTTAGATGGGTAGTCATTTCATTACCCATGGCAGTGAGATAACTATTCCAGTCCTTCTTCCTACCACTAACCATTCTTGGTCAACAAACCTCTTCCAAGGGAATCCTTTACTAAATTCCCTCTTACTACTCTCTTATCATACCAAGCCATATTCATATGACTACCATTCACCTTTGGATGTTAGTCTGACTCATTCTTCATCTAGGAATTCTCTAGCACTTCCTTTATCAGACCTCGTATCAATATTTCTTTTATCATTACATCCCTATCCTCATAAGGCACTATGCATTAACATTACCAACATTTCATTCATGTTGTTAATCTCCCCGTTGTCTTCAGGTCATCCTCATCTAAAAGGTCATACCATGCCTTATAACCCACCATAGGTTATATTGAGTCTATTTTCATGTTATATACATGCAATTGTTATCATATGCATTACAACATGCCCTCATCTTGCATTTCATGCACAATCCAATACTCGGTCAATATGCATGTACATATATTTGTACATCTAAGAGCTTGTAAACTGACCCATATGCCTATCTCACTTTCCCTCTTTATGAGGATTAGCACCAGTCCCAAAGGAATCCTCTTTATCTTGCTTAAATAGATTATCCTTGCTGGACCATTATAGGTCAAGTAAACTCACCTTACACATTTTCATCAGTCCTCTGACAAGGAGTTATTCACATGTGGATTAGTCTTTTATTAAAGACCAATTATGATTACCAGGGCTCTATCATCCCATACTTATAGGAAACTTTACAACCATCGGTCCATTCATTTCCTGGACTCATTCGATTCCTATAACAAGATTTGGTTATTTCTTCCCTTTTTGCACTTAGGTCTTATCATTAATTGCTATCAACATATTCCTACTCATGTAAGAGTAGTCATTGATTTGACAAAGGGAAAACATACTTCCTTTGTTGTAATTCAATAATAATTTCCAAGGTACGGTTTCAATCTACTATCTTCCTCCTGAAGGATCTCGTGCAGATAATCAACAACCTTTTACCATAGAGAACACTCTTTCCAACAGATTCATATTTGCATTGTTATACCAATCTTGTAACTGGTATCTCTGGCCCATCCAAGACTAGTGTTGTTTCCTACTTTGATACCACTTTGTAACAAACCTAACCCCCTAAGTACTATTTTAAGGAATGGGGTATACAATTTTCACTTTTCCTCAACTACCTCAAAAACCCTTCTAAATGTCACCATTGCCTTCTGCTCATAGAGATATTTCCAACGACTATAATTTTATCCAAATTCGATCCCTGGAACAAAAGTTATGGATCCTTAAAGTTCTTAGGTCTTTTTCCATTACAATGCCAAGTGGCTCCACGTAATCCATATCCATCCGACGTGGCATTACCATGTCATGACATGTCATCCACCTACATGGACATGGAGTCTACATGGACGTGGAAACTGACGTGGACTTTGTCATGGCTCTTTCCACCTCATCCATTGAACCCTCGGCTTATCAGGTCCCGTAACCCCAACTAAGTCTCACTTCACACAATCCTCAAAAGACCTGATCCAGCATAAGTTGGATTCTGGGGTACAAGGTCTTATCATATAACCCCACTTGTTTGTTGGGAATCAATTAGGTGATGCCATTCGATGTCCCACCGGGTTACCATACCATCGATTGACTAGAAGTTCCTACATAAACCTCATCCCTAGACGCCTGATCCGGTATAAGCTAGCACCTTGAACACGTGTCCTATCATGTGCCACCAACCAACCTTCACCATATCACGACACATAACCAACAGATGGTTATCGACCCATCGGAGAAAGATCGTGTCCATTCTAAACTCAAGGCCCAATCTGGTGGCCAAATTGTCCCTCTGACACGTGGCATTGCCATGATCTGCCACACAACATCCCTTCATGGCCCTAATACCACAAGACAAATGGCCTCCTAACGTGGAGTGCACATCACCATAGGGCGCTTGGCTCTCCCATTCACGCGTTGACATCTGCCCACATGAGATTGGTTGTGCGATGTCCTCTGACGTCACACTGGATGATCGAGCTATCAGACTTCCCAACACATCTAGGTAACAAAAATCCTCGGTGGTCCGGGGGCTGATTGACTCCCATTGACTCATATCAATGGTGGAGGTTTATCCTCCTTCTATCCGACAATCTGGATCCAACGATGTTACCCCAAGGGTATCCATCCTCCATTGGACCCGCATCTGACTCATCAACAAATTCCCTTACTACCACATGGTATGACACATGGTGAGACACATGGCATGACACGTGGTGACTGTACTGCTCAACATGTGGCACTTTTTTCCCCCACAAATCCCTGTCCAATTCATAAAAATCCATGTGACACATGGCACCACCATAGGGTGACACATGGCACTGCCATGGGGTGACACGTGGTCTTCCTTCATCGTGACACATGGACCACTTGTCGTGTGCCGAGTCACCACCGGGCACTAGATGTCGGACCTTACCTGTGGTGTTAACTTGGAAATATCATGGTGTCGAGTATTATGATAGGATTAGTTAATACTAATCCCATAATTATGAGATCCTTAATTAAGTTTAACATGGGTTATGACCCCGCTTGATCTACGATGGAGATCGATATGTCATTAGATTCAACAATTCAGATTTATGGTATCCATTACAGGGTTGTCGACTGACGAGGTCCACCCTTTTATTTACTGACCTACTAGGTGTTGAAAAGTGTCACTCTTCCCGGGTGCACTGGCAACCACCCTGGCACATGGCCCAACACTAGCCAGAGCATGGACTAATCGTCAAGTGACACGTGGTACTGGATATCGGGAACCAAGACTTCCCCATCATGGTATAACTTTGAGTAACCTCGGTCTAGTGATTACGATGAGATTAATCAACTTAATCTGCGTGATTAGGTGAGGCTTAATTAATATACTTATGGGGTTAACCACCATAGAGTATATGTGTAAATATCCACGGTCCAAATTTCTTAGATCGTAGATCCAACAGATTATGCCAGAGATTAATGGTTATGATCTATCGATTAGCTAATCCAATGGTTGCGCTTAAGGGCTCGTCTAAGGACTTATACTTTTATTCATGGAGAAGGGGAAGGGGTGGAACCAAGGGCCGAAACCTGGAAGGGGTGGAACCAAGGGCCGAAACCTTGTCCATCGGACATCGGGCCATTGACTTGTCGTAGTAATTCAAGACTGTGAGAAATATAGAGGTTCTGGGGTCTGATTAACCTCGCTTTACCACAAACAATTGTGCTATTCCTCCCCTCCTCATATCCAACAACCAAGACTTGATCACTGCTTTCCATGCATGGAATTTCCCTCCTGAGCTTTCCTAAAGGAAAAATTCTACAACCAAGATCCCTCGTAGCTTAGACCTAACGATCGAGATCTCCTCTTCCAATTCTTAACAAGTATATAACTAGAAAGAGGAACCAGGGGCTGGAACCTTGTTCCCCGGGTGTCGGACCTTTCAAAAAACATAACAAAAAGGTTTCCAAGGGGTCCGGTGCTCCAGTACCCCAATGATGATTCCCTCCTAAGATTACCTAGGGGAAAATTAACAGTCGAGATCTCTTGGTGCTCAGATATAATGGCTAACGATTTTCACCGATTCACATTGAACCACGATGTTTAACTAGTTCATCTTTAGACGACAGAGATCGAATCTCTCCCTAGAATAAACAACTACTGTAATTCGTCATCTCC
Source organism: Picea engelmannii (assembly GCA_009831015.1). Classification (NCBI taxonomy): domain Eukaryota; kingdom Viridiplantae; phylum Streptophyta; class Pinopsida; order Pinales; family Pinaceae; genus Picea; species Picea engelmannii. Next base: position 110,471 of record ML821437.1, read on the forward strand.
ACTCAATATTAAGTGAATTTTTAAATTAATCTTTTAGAATTAATAGTCTCGAAACCTCACATTATATATTTATGCTGCATTTTCACTCAGCTTCCCCAAGTCCTTCACATTCATAGTAGGTAATAAGCTTGCTAGATGATTTTCATTCGAGGAGACGATTCCTCGCAAGTACTTTGTGTCGGGAAAAGGGAAGGATATAGGGTTTATCCTACTATTTCTAACCTTTAATTCATTATCCATCAAATATTATCAGTCATCTCTTAACTCATCGATTAGGTTCCCTCTTACAGGATCCCATTATGTCATGTGTATCACGGTGTAGGGAGAAACATAAACAGATATATCTTTATCCATCTCATAACGATACAAGGTATTCATACTCCAGGGTGTAAGACTTACGCTATTCTTGTAGATCTGTTGTCATACAAATACCAAGGTTGCCAAAAATGCAAGCATCGATACCACTTAATAAGCTATACATAATCATCGCATAAACATAGGTATTCAACTGAATAATTCAATTCAATTATACTGAATATAAAAGTTTTTATCTTTATTACAAGTTACAGCCAACCAACTGACTATGGGTGTTCGCCTTTCCACCCAACCATAGGCTCAGATGCATTCAATCTCAACACTCTGTGCACCCCCATGCCAAGCCATGATACGACCGGAGAACCTCTTTATCTAGTTCTCAAAAATTTGTGAAGGACACTCTCCTTCACACCACTCTCAGTAGGGATTTCCCCACACCCACCTAGATCAGGCCTCCACGAGGTTTGTCAAATACCTTCCCAATATCAAGATCACAACCTTCTCATCTCATGTCAGGTTTTTGGTCTCTCCCACCCAACACTCAAAGATCTTATGCTCTCTTCTCTCTTGTGCTCCCCCCCGCATGCATCCCTCTATCCTTTGCTTTTTCCATTCATGCATCCCCTGCATGTAACCCCTCGAGAAGGTTCTCGAACTGTCCCCTTCCTTTTGGTACGTTGTTGTACCTATAGTTGATAGTTTCATATGTCCTAATCTAATCTCCCATACTTGGATTTATTTAGGGTAGTTGGTTTTCCAACTACCATCCTTCCTCATTAACTGATTTTCCTTGAAATCATGGTTGAGGAAAATAATCTGAATATAAAATATTATCAACAAGGAGGTTTGGGTCATCTTTATCACGATGAATCCCTCTCTAATTTTCCTCACTCTTTCCTCTAGTGGTATCATGGCCAGTACTCAAGTCTTCACCCCCACAATATAATACATTTACATTCTTCACATGCCATGGAATGGAAATCATTAACTATGATTAATTACATATAATCATGGGTTTAGAAAAGGGGTGTCACATTAGGGAGGGGCCTCAGACAAAGGTTCCCTCTATTCCCCTTTCCATTTATTTTAATCACTAAAGGATTAAGTAGGATACTAAAATAAATTCAAGGAAATGGTAGTTTTAAAGAGTTGTTAATAGGAGTATTGTGCAATATCACACATCTATTGTTAGTAGATGATATACTGATTTTTTGTGAAGGCACCATAAGAGTCAATGAAAGAGTCAAATGCATCATGGATTTATTTTTTAAAGAAACTAGAATGATAACTAATATGGAAAAATCCATAATGACTTTATGGGGGATATCAGAGCAGGAAAATAACCATATTTCTTAAGTTTTTTCCTTTTAGGATGACTAATATAGAATAAGGGTATGAAGTATTTGGGTTTCTTCTTGAATCAAAATCAGTATAAAAAATATGATTGGTGGCGGCAAATAGCTAAAGTGGAGAAGAAATTAAACACTTAGTGCAACATGTGGTTGTCCAAGGGAGGTCATTTGGTATTGGTAAAATTAGTTCTGGAAGTGATTCTAGTCTACTAGATATTACTTGCTTGGGTCCCAAAAGAAGTTTTGGAAGCCATTAGGAAAATTTGTTACAAATTTATCTAGACCGCATATCAAGAAAATAAAGGAATAGTTTTGGAATCTTGGAAAAATATGGCATTACCAAAATCCATTAGAGGATGGGGACTCAAAAATCCCTTTCTCTTCTCAAAGGCTCTTGCTGCAAAAAATGTCTCTTCTCAAAGGCTCTTGCTACAAAAAAAATGCGTGGAGGTTAATTCAAGGAACACGTTTCTGGATTTAGGTGGTAAGAGATAAGTACATATTCCCTAATAATGTGGAGTATTAGGTTATAAATCCTCTCAAACAACTAAAACATGTCTCAATGACCTGGAAGGTTGTTATTAATGCATACCATCTAGTTGACAATTGGAAAAGGTGATAAAGTGAAAATTGGTCTTGCCCCTAGGTAGGGAGCAGAGGTATGCATGGAATTCCCTTACATATGATTCATGAGCTAAGGAACACAGGTTATTATAATATTTGATAGGTTTGGGAAGAACTTGGCACCAATAGTGGATTTCATGGGAAGATCTTGGTTTGGGGGATGAATATGTAGAGAAATGGAAAAGGTACATAGACATCCTGAAATAATAAAATGTTAGAATTAAATAAGAAGAGGACTAGTTGATTTTTTCATTGAATATTATGGGGGTTTATGCTCCAAAAATAGGCTACAAAACACCAGCAGAAGGAAGATAAGGTTAGCAACTCGGTGGTGGAAAATCATTTGGACATTAAAATTCCCAACCAAAAATTGTAACTAAGTTTACACAATAAGACTCCCATATGGGAAGTTCTTTAGAAAATAAATTTTATTGGGCTAAGATGGTGTTGTCAATGTCATCTTGTAGAGAAACCTATATATCATATCATTCTAGAATGCCCATATTCCAAAGAAGGTATGGAAAGAACTGGAAATCATTGTAGGGATAAGGAATATTTGGGAAGAAGGTAGTCTTGAAGAGGCCTTCATAACTTGGTGTAGTAGAAAGGATAATTTGAATATCAGAGTACGACCCCTTAACATAGTTTGGGGTGTAAGACTTGCCAAAAATATAAACATGTTTTAAGACAAAGAGACATTAACCCTCAAATGTGCAATTCATACCATAAAATATTTTAAAATCCTACCCAAAGGTGCAAGAAAAATACATCTCTCATTCTCGATCTAAAGTGGAAATAAATGACATTCCATGAGATTTTTTGATGGTGCATCACAAGGGAACTCTCTTAAAGGAAGCTTAAGAAGAATTCTATACTTATCTTCAAATCATAGTCTTTCTTTTAAAGATAGAATTGGCCAAGAAAGTAGTAACTTTGTGAACTGATGGCTCTAGAGCTAGTCTTAAAGATAACACAAGAGTTTGGTGTAACCCAACTACAAATATGGTGATTCAATGTTGGTTATTTAATGGATACACAAATAAATTTATCTAAGAAATTTTACATTAAGTTTTCAATCTACTCACATATTTTTCATATACATCTCTATCTCATATTTATAAGGATGGGAACATACTTGCATGTACGGGTTTTCAAATGATGGAGTTAGGTACATAAACATACTCATAGATGGGTTTTCAAAAGATGGATTTAGGCTTGAATGATGAACCTGGATCGTTACTAAAATCTAGAATGGTCATACATGTGAATATAATCATGAACCATGGACCTGGTTTTTATTTCCTATATTGGACTTTTTAAAATCTCAAGATGAATGGTTGATGTAATATTTTGAATGTCATTTTTGTTTTTTGAAGAGGATAGATATGTGACTTTCCATATACAAACTTTAGTTTTTTGTGTGAAGATGGCTTGGACATAGGAATGCCATGAAAGAGGCTTACAAACACTCTTGAATGTCACAGGCATTTGACTATGTATTTTTGTTATCTTAATAAAAATACAATATTTTCCTCTCTCTCTCTCTCTCTCTCAACAAAGGATGGCATAAGGATGCTTTGTTTTTAGCTAAACCATTGGGGAATAATGGAAGAGATCAAATTGCAGAATAAGGATAATGTTAAAAATATAATTACATCAAAATTTAGAGAGATAAGAAAATTAAGATATTACAAGGAGGTGATAAACCCTAATCAAGAGTATCAAAAGTATCTCAATTAAATCTCAATTTCAAAAGATTTGCACAGTACCAACTTTCCTAACTTTTTAAGTTAGTAAAACTATGGTGATTTTTCAACACAAGTCTCTTAATGCTTTTCAAGCACAACAATAACATTTTAAAGAATTCCAAGTAATTCCCTTACCTTCTTAAAGTTCAATAAACCAAATTTGATCTCAATGAACTATAATCATCACCACACACACACACACACACACACACACACAGAGAGAGAGAGAGAGAGAGAGAGAGAGAG
>ML821437.1:130160-140493 GCA_009831015.1 Picea engelmannii
CCTCCTAGTAAGCAGCCCCCTTGCTAGGGTAACCTGTGGCATGCCCTTTTACTGAAACACCTAACAGTTCAGTTCTGTGATAAGGGTTTATACACAGTCCAGATTTCCGATCTAAAATCTCTTGGGTAAGGGTTTACTGTGTGAGGGTTTGGGCATTTATTTACCTCTGCTGGGATTGTGTTTTCTCCCTATGGCCCTATTGCTTGGTGGCAAGAATGTTCCTTCATTCTTTGGTATAGATATCCACTATAGATCTATGGACTGAACCTTTGTCTGAGCATACTAAACTGGATCTACACCTACTGTGGTTACTGTGCTATTTTCAAGGTAAGTTTGCTCTACCAGGTATGTATCTTACTCATCTCTCTTAGATCTGATTTGATTCTTATTACAGAACTGCCTAGCATTGTGTAGATCTAAAGAAATGCTTTCAATACATAAGGTTTCTATGGTGAAATGATTGGTCTAAATAGTTAGATCTGAAATCTGTGTTTTAGTCTTGTAGATCTATTGTTATGTTTAGATCTGTTCATCGCTACATTGGATCAGAGTAATATATTTAGATATGAGTTTATATTCATATGTGATCAGAGTTTTCTCTTAAGTTGTTGTTGTCCTTCTTAGATCTACATTCTATGTGTTCTCTCACTGATTGAGTTACAGATCTAGTTATTTTGATCATTGAAATTTAAAAGAGATCATTGTTTTGCAAATTTACTCTAAATCTAACATGGTATCAGAGCTCAGGGTGTGTTAAGAGCTCAGTTCTTTAGTTCGTGAACTCACACAGGTCCAAGGATTCAAGCTTTATACAGCTCTGTTCTAAGTTTTCTGTTTTGAAAAATGTCTTCCATTTCTGTCAGCCCTAAAGACAAGTTAAAAGGAGCTTGGTAGGGTAGCTTTCAGAAGAAATCAATTTAAAAGAAAAGTCATTGGAGGACAGCTAAGAGAATCCTAAGATGAATTGAAGATTCATTGAGTTGGGGACTTGAATTCTTCTAGCACAATAACAATCCAGAGTTAATCAGACATATAGATTCTGACTAGCTTGGGTGTGCAGACAATCAAAAGTCCGCATCTAGTCTTCTGCTTGGTGTCTGTTTATCTATTGTGATTTAGAGTAGTTTTGTATTGTGTTGACTTAACTATTGTAATTTAAAGTAGCAAGGAGCTATGCACAGTGGCCTCCCTCTTATTGTCATCAAGGTTGCATTTGAGCTTTAGGACTAGAGTAGTTTGCACCGTGTCAAGATATTTGGAAATCCTGATCTTCCCTTAAGACAAGTGCATTATTTTCAAAATTAAGAAACTATTAAGCATGTTATGTGGAGTTGCAAAGCTTCCAGAGCCTTAAAGGCAGGGGTTGATGTTGAACACACCACTCTCTTTCATATACAACAAGAAAAAGGATACTTCCTTCCAGCAAATGGGCGGTCTAACAACATGAAGGAACGTTTTAAGTGCCATAAAATTGATAGGCATTATTTCCTTTATCAAAAAGGTGATGTTGTGCAACCTATAATGGAGAAACTAATCAATTTCACTTAGGATAAGTCTATATATTTTATATCGTAGTTAGCTATTCATTTTTCAGCCAGGATTGGCATTTTCAGGAAACATGTCGACTCTCTTTTCATCAGAGCCAAAGCTGACATGCTAGCCCTTCTTGTCTATTTAGGGCTAACCACTTTGTAAACAATATTAGGAAAGTTATTGTTTGACACAGTCAGACTCAACCACTGTGCTTCATTTACATATATTGTACATGGTTGTTCATCAAAGAGGTCGTTGAGTACGGTCAATAGGCTAACATGTTAATTGATAAATAAATAAATGTCTTCTCCTTCCTTGAATGACTATCTGTATTATGTCATTGATGATCATTCTAGAAAATGTTGAATTTATCTTTCTAAAGTTGAAGAGTGAAACCCTTACAAAAAGAATTCAAAGACTTGAGAAGCACTTTTCAGATTCTGTAAAAGGCTGTTGATCCTCAGCAAATTGGCGTGGCTGTAAGAATGAACAAAACTGTATATGAAGCTGCAGAAGCTATCAAGATCTGCCAAATTCTCTTTGGGCAGAAGCTACAGGTACAGTTGTCTACATTCAAAACAGATGCCTGCATGCAATCCTAGAGAATGAAACCCCTGGAGAAGCTTTCTCTGGCAAGAAACCATAAGTAGGACACTTCAGAGTGTTCGAGTATCCAGTTTACATTCATGTGCCTAAAGAAGAAAACTAAAATGGAACCCTCAGATAAGAAAGGGATCTTTGTTGGATACAATGAGTCTTCTAAGGTGTACATAATCTATATCCCAAGTCAAAAACATAAATAAGTTAGCCAAGATGTAACCTTCATGAGGAAGTTGTTTTCAAAAGATCTAGAAAGTTTCAGATCGATGATGAGCCATATTCTCCTACAACTGAGACTTCTGGTTCTGACTTTTAGAGGGAAGAAAGTCATGATGATCAAATGGATCAAGATTCAGTATTGGAACCTGCTGAGGTATTAGAGAGGTCTCTTGAAGAACCTCCTATCAAGAGAAGACTTTCTTGGTTAAAAGAAAACTCTACAAGAAGTAGAGAAACTTGCAGCCCCTTCAGGAACTTTCAGAGAAAGAAAAAAGCCTCAAAGGTTTGCAAGTTATGTTGCTTTGGTAAGTAATATTAATGATACTGAACCTTCTTTGTTTGATGAAGCTAACAAGTTGCAGGTTTGAAAGATGCCATACAAGTCCATCATGAGGAACAATGTGTGGGACAGTTCCCAGGCCTAGAGACAAGTCAATTGTCTCATCCAAATGGTTGCATAAGATAAAACCTGCAGCTGACAAAAATTGCAGAAAAGTACAAAGCAAGATTCGTTGCTAGAGGCTTCTCCCAGAAATAAGGTATAGACTATGATAACATTTGTGCACCAATAGCCAGGTATACACCATTTCGTACAATCATTTCTCTTGCTTCTGTACTTGGTTGGAAATTGCATCAAATGGATGTATAGACTACTTTCCTTAATAGTGAACCCGATGGCTTTATAGTGTGCAACAAAAGTGTCTCAGTTAAAGAAGACCTTGTATGTTTTTAAACAAGCACCCAGAGCTTGGTATGACAGAATTGATGGCCTTCTGCAAAGTTTGAGATTAACCTCTATTTTTGAGTTGTTGAAAATCAATCTATTATTTTAGTGTGAATGACCTTGTCCTTACAGGATAAGAAAAGTTGACTGTCTGGTGCAAAAGGGAGCTCATTTCTGAGTTCAAAATGAAAGATCTGGGACTGATGCATTAATTCTTGGGTTTAGAAGTTTGGCAGAAACCAAACAAGGTTTTCCTATCTCAAGGAAAATATGCAATAGACGTATTGAAGAGGTTTGGTATGATGAATTACAGGAGTATGTAAACTCCTATGGTTGCTAATCTAAAGAAGCGGCATGACTCAGATTCAGGATCTGATTTGGTGGATCCCACCATGTATAGGCAACTTATTGGGTCCTTGATGTACTTGACTCATACTCGACCTAACTTACAATATGCTGTAAATGCTCTTAGTCGGTTCATGTGTGAACCTAAACGTATGGTTGCAGTGAAAAGATATGTTCGTGAGACTATAGCTTATGGTCTCAGATACACATCCAGTGGAGGGGTGATGCTACATGACTTTACAGATTTAGATTGGATGGGCAGTGCAATGGACCGGAAGAGTACTTCCGGATATTGATTCAGTTTGGGTTCAGCTATGATTTCCTGGTCCAGCAGGAAACAGGGCTCCATAGCCCAAAGCACTGCAGAGGCATAATACATTGCTGCTAGCGCTGCTGGCAGAGAAGCAGTGTAGCTCAGGAAGCTACTTTCAGACTTATTCAGGTCAAAGCTTGAACCCACAGGCATTCACTGTGACAATTAGAGTTGTATAAAGCTCACTAAAAACATGGTGTTTCATGACAGATTGAAACACATTGAGATGAGATTTCATTATATACGGGACATGATTCAAAATAAACTTCTCAGCACTCAGTATGTTCCGACAATAGAACAGAGAACAAATATTTTCACCAAGCCACTGTCCTTGACAAAGTTTGCATACTTTCGTGACAAGCTTGGTGTAGCTGAGAATGCCTCTCTTGCTGAGAGGGAGTGTTAAATTTATAAGCAGTTGCGAGAGCCATTCTCCTGGAGGATGGATAAGACCCTAGACGAGATCTAGGGCCCCCAGTGCACTCTTGGGGTATTTGGTCTGGGACCAAACAGTCAGTGCCATGGCAAAAGACCCTTCTTAGGGCCCCCAGTATATGACTGGGGTTCTTAGTCTGAGACTAAGCAGATAAATCCCCTAGATAGGTCTAGGGCCCCTGGAAATGTCATGGGTACCCATGCCTGAGGCATGGGTTGATCCATGGTCTTGTATCATGGTGGAAAAGACCCTTATGAGGGCCCCCAGTATACGACTGGGGTTCTTGGTGAATAACCAAGCAGTGAAGACCCCTGAAAGGGCCCCCATTATACAATTGGGGTTCTTGGTCCATGACCAAGCAGTAAAAGCCCCTAGATAAGCCTAGGGCCCCTGGAAAAGTCCAGGTTACCCATTCATATGGCATGGGTTGATTCTTGGTCCATGACCAAGCAGTAAAAGCCCCTAGATAAGCCTAGGGCCCCTGGAAAAGTCTAAGGTACCCATGCATACAACATGGGTTGATTCTTGGTCTATGACCAAGCAGTCAAAGCCCCTAGATAATCCTAGGGCCCCTGGAAAAGTCCAGCGTACCCATGCATACGGCATGGGTTGATCCTTGGTCTCTGACCTTGGTGGATAAGACCCCAGGAAAAGTCTTGGGGCTACTTGAATCTCTATCAAGTACTTGATGGTACATGACCTTCCTTGAAGAAGGACATAACCACATGAGGGATAAGTCCCATATGCAATGATGATAAAGTAATAGGTTCACCATGTGATATGAAGGAATGAGTAATGCCACCTTGCAAACCCTCCTTTACCCTTGCATGTTTGGTTTGGGGTTTTGTTGTCTTATGAAAGGGTTAAGTTTAAAGTTAATTTTAAATATTTATTATCACATGTTTAAATTTAAATTTAAACATGTGACTCTAATGTGATTTTAAACTAACCCTTACCCTAACCTAAATACTATATATTGAACCCTCCCCCTCTCACCTTTCACTCACTCATCTATTGTTCTAGTGCAAGCATTGATCTCTCTCTTGCTAGCCGTGGCCTCCTTGTATCTACTGTGAGTGATCTATAGCTGCGGTCTCTTGGTGATTGTTGTTGATGTAGCCGCAGCCTCCTGTTGATGTAGCTGCAGCCTCCTTTGATGTAGCCGCAACCTCCTTTGTATAGCATCGACCTCCTTGTGTTTGCATGCAGCCTAGTCTCTTGATGTTTGGTGTGGAGGTAAGTGTGCGGCCCCTCCTCTATTGTTGCAAGTTGTATCTTAAGGGTGCAGCCTACTGTGTATGTTCTGCGTGTGAGGTCTCCACGGTATGGTTCCTCTTGTTTGCATAGGGTGCCACCTTCTAGCTGCGGCCTTTCTCCTTTCAGCTGCTTGGAGCATTTAGGGTTGCAGTCACCTTTCTTGTTGTGCCTTCTGGATTGTTAAAACAACAGTCTTCTATCTCTGTTGTGTGGAGAACCTCCTAGTAAGCAGCCCCCTTGCTAGGGTAACCTGTGGCATGCCCTTTTACTGAAACACCTAACAGTTCAGTTCTGTGATAAGGGTTTATACACAGTCCAGATTTCCGATCTAAAATCTCTTGGGTAAGGGTTTACTGTGTGAGGGTTTGGGCATTTAGTTACCTCTGTTGGGATTGTGTTTTCTCCCTATGGCCCTATTGCTTGGTGGCAAGAATGTTCCTTTTTGGTATAGAGATCCACTATAGATCTATGGACTGAACCTTTGTCTAAGCATACTAAACTGGATCTACACCTACTGTGGTTACTGTGCTATCTTCAAGGTAAGTTTGTTGTACCAGGTATGTATCTTACTCATCTCTCTTAGATCTGATTTGATTCTTATTACAGAACTACCTAGCATTGTGTAGATCTAAAGAAATGCTTTCAATACATAAGGTTTCTATGGTGAAATGATTGGTCTAAATAGTTAGATTTGAAATATGTGTTTTAGTCTTGTAGATCTATTGTTATGTTAAGATCTGTTCATTGCTACATTGGATCAGAGTAATATCTTTAGATCTGAGTTTATATTCATATGTGATCAAAGTTTTCTCTTAAGTTGTTGCTATCCTTCTTAGATCTACATTCTATGTGTTCTCTCACTGATTGAGTTACAGATCTAGTTATTTTGATCATTGAAATTTAAAAGAGATCACTGTTTTGCAAATTTACTCTAAATCTAACATGGTATCAGAGCTCAGGGTGTGTTCAGAGCTCAGTTCTTTAGTTCGTGAGCTCACACAGGTCCAAGGATTCAAGCTTTATATAGCTCTGTTCTAAGTTTTCTGTTTTGAAAAATGTCTTCCATTTCTGTCAGCCCTAAAGACAAGTTAGAAGGAGCTTGGTAGGGAAGCTTTGAGAAGAAATCAATTTAAGAGAAAAGTCATTGGAGGACAGCTAAGAGAATCCTAAGATGAATTAAAGATTCATTGAGTTGGGGACTTGAATTCTTCTAGCACAATAACAATCCAGAGTTAATCAGACATATAGATTCTGACTAGCTTGGGTGTGCAGACAATCAAAAGTCCACATCTAGTCTTCTGCTTGGTGTCTGTTTATCTATTGTGATTTAGAGTAGTTTTGTATTGTGTTGACTTAACTATTGTAATTTAAAGTAGCAAGGAGCTACGCACAGTGGCCTCCCTCTTATTGTCATCAAGGTTGCATTTGAGCTTTAGGACTAGCGTAGTTTGCACCATGTCAAGATATTTGGAAATCCTGATCTTCCCTTAAGACAAGTGCATTATTTTCAAAATTAAGAAACTATTAAGCATGTTATGTGGAGTTGCAAAGCTTCCAGAGCCTTAAAGGCAGGGGTTGATGTTGAACACACCACTCTCTTTCATATACAACAAGAAAAAGGATACTTCCTTCCAGCAAATGGACGGTCTAACAACATGAAGGAACGTTTTAAGTGCCATAAAATTGATAGGCATTATTTCCTTTATCAAAAAGGTGATGTCGTGCAACCTATAATGGAGAAACTAATCAATTTCACTTAGGAGAAGTCTATATATTTTATATCAGAGTTAGCTATTCAATTTTCAGCCAGGATTGACATTTTCAGGAAACATGTTGACTCTCTTTTTATCAGAGCCAAAGCTGACATGCTAGCCCTTCTTGTCTATTTAGGGCTAACCATTGTGTAAACAATATTAGGAAAGTTATTGTTTGACACAGTCAGACTCAACCACTGTGCTTCTTTTACATATATTGTACATGGTTGTTCATCAAAGAGGTCGTTGAGTACGGTCAATAGGCTAACATGTTAATTGATATATAAATAAATGTCTTCTCCTTCCTTGAATGACTATCTGTATTATGTCATTTATGATCATTCTACAAAATGTTGAATTTATCTTTCTGAAGTTGAAGAGTGAAACCCTTACTAAAGAATTCAAAGACTTGAGAAGCACTTTTCAGATTCTAAGATCTGAAAATAGGAGTTTTTGTAAGGAAACCAGTATTAAAAGACTGTTGATCCTCAGCAAATTGGCATGGCTGTAAGAATGAACAAAACTATATATGAAGTTGCAGAAGCTATCAAGATCTGCCAAATTCTCTTTGGGCAGAAGCTACAGGTACAGCTGTCTACATTCAGAACAGATGCCTGCATGCAATCCTAGAGAATGAAACCCCTGGAGAAGATTTCTCTGGCAAGAAACCATAAGTAGGACACTTGCGAGTGTTCGGGTATCCAGTTTACATTCATGTGCCTAAAGAAGAAAACTAAAATGGAACCCTCAGATAAGAAAGGGATCTTTGTTGGATACAGTGAGTCTTCTAAGGCATACAGAATCTATATCCCAAGTCAGAAACATAAATAAGTTAGCCAAGATGTAACCTTCATGAGGAAGTTGTTTTCAAAAGATCTAGAAAGTTTCAAATCGATGATGAGCCAGATTCTCCTACAGCTGAGACTTCTGGTTCTGAATTTCAGAGGGAGGAAAGTCATGATGATCCAATGGATCAAGATTCAGTATTGGAACCTACTGAGGTATTAGAGAGGTCTCTTGAAGAACCTCCTATCAAGAGAAGACTTGCTTGGTTAAAAGAAAAATCTACAAGAAGCAGAGAAACTTGCAGCCCCTTCAGGAACTTTCAGAGAAAGAAAAAGGCCTCAAAGGTTTGCAAGTTATGTTGCTTTGGTAAGTAATATTAATGATACTGAACCTTCTTTGTTTGATGAAGCTAACAAGTTGCAGGTTTGAAAGATGCCATACAATTCCATCATGAGGAACAGTGTGTGGGACAGTTCCCAGGCCTAGAGGCAAGTCAATTGTCTCATCCAAATGGTTGCATAAGATAAAACCTGCAGCTGACAAAAATTGCATAAAAGTACAAAGCAAGATTCGTTGCTAGAGGCTTCTCCCAGAAATAAGGTATAGACTATGATAACATTTGTGCACCAGTAGCCAGGTATACACCATTTCGTACAATCATTTCTCTTGCTTCTGTACTTGGTTGGAAATTGCATCAAATGGATGTATAGACAACTTTCCTTAATAGTGAACCCGATGGATTTATAGTGTGTAGCAAAAGTGTCTCAGTTAAAGAAGACCTTGTATGTTTTTAAATAATCACCCAGAGCTTGGTATGACAGAATTGATGGCCTTCTGCAAAGTTTGAGATTAACCTCTATTTTTGAGTTGTTGAAAATCAATCTATTATTTTAGTGTGAATGACCTTGTCCTTACAGGATAAGAAAAGTTGTCTATCTGGTGCAAGAGGGAGCTCATTTCTGAGTTCGAAATGAAAGATCTGGGACTGATGCATTAATTCCTGGGTTTAGAAGTTTGGCAGAAACCAAACAAGGTTTTCCTATCTCAAGGAAAATATGCAATAGACGTATTGAAGAGGTTCGGTATTATGAATTGAAGGAGTATGTAAACTCCTATGGTTGCTAATCTAAAGAAGCGGCATGACTCAGATTCAAGATCTGATTTGGTGGATCCCACCATGTATAGGCAACTTATTGGGTCCTTGATTTACTTGACTCATACTCGACCTAACTTACAATATGTTGTAAATTCTCTTAGTCGGTTCATGTGTGAACCTAAACGTATGGTTGCAGTAAAAAGATATGTTCGGGAGACTATAGCTTATGGTCTCAGATACAAATCCAGTGGAGGGGTGATGCTACATGACTTTACAGATTCAGATTGGATGGGCAGTGCAGTGGACTGGAAGAGTACTTCCGGAAATTGACTCAGTTTGGGTTCAACTATGATTTCTTGGTCCAGCAGGAAACAGGGCTCCGTAGCCCAAAGCACTGCAGAGGCAGAATACATTGTTGCTAGCGCTGCTGGCAGAGAAGCAGTGTAGCTCAGGAAGCTACTTTAAGACTTATTCAGGTCAAAGCTTGAACCCACAGGCATTCACTGTGACAATTAGAGCTGTATAAAGATCACTGAAAACACAGTTTTTCATGACAGATTGAAACACATTGAGATGAGATTTCATTATATCTGGGACATGATTCAAAATAAAGTTCTCATCACTCAGTATGTTCCGACAACAGAACAGAGAACATATATTTTCACCAAGCCATTGTCCTTGACAAAGTTTGCATACTTTCGTGACAAGCTTGGTGTAGCTGAGAATGCCTCTCTTGCTGAGAGGGAGTGTTAAATTTATAAGCAGCTGCGAGAGCCATTCTCCTGGAGGATGGCTAAGACCCTAGACGAGATCTAGGGCCCCCAGTGCACTCCTGGGGTACTTGGTCTGGGACCAATCAGTCAGTGCCATGGAAAAAGACCCTTCTTAGGGCCCCCAGTATATGACTGGGGTTCTTAGTCTGAGACTAAGAAGATAAATCCCCTAGATATGTCTAGGGCCCCTGGAAATGTCCAGGGTACCCATGCCTGAGGCATGGGTTGATCCATGGTCTTGTATCATGGTGGAAAAGACCCTTATGAGGGCCCCCAGTATACAACTGGGGTTCTTGGTGAATAACCAAGCAGTGAAGACCCCTGAAAGGGCCCCCAGTATACGACTGGGGTTCTTGGTCCATGACCAAGCAGTAAAAGCCCCTAGATAAGCCTAGGGCCCCTGGAAAAGTCCAGGGTACCCATACATACGGCATGGGTTGATTCTTGGTCCATGACCAAGCAGTAAAAGCCCCTAGATAAGCCTAGGGCCCCTGGAA
>ML821438.1:5836-20699 GCA_009831015.1 Picea engelmannii
TAGCGCACATACCAAGAATGGTATTCACGTACCACCGGTCGTATGATACGGTAGAGGTCTGGTGTAAAAGAATAAGGAAAGAGAAGAGGTTTTAAGGTTAATAAAATCATGGTCTTAAGCACACGATCATTTGGAAAGAAATGGTTTGAAGGAAGCGCCTATCTGCAGAAATTAATAAATCTATAATAGGAAACTAAACATAAAAGAAAAAATGTAAATTAAGACTACAAAGGATTTGAAGTATTTTTAGTTAAAAGGAATAAAAGACTTAATGACAAAAGAAAGATATGGTGCTACTACAACAGTTAGATCAATCTAACCTTGAATATCATGAAAAAAATATTCAACTAGAATAAAAAGAAGAATAAATCAATAGATTAAAGATTGAATTTGTTGATCTAGAAAAATAAATGAATGAGTTGAAGGCATATGACAAACTCAATAAATGCACAAAAGAATTAGAAGAAACAAAATACATGGTCAACAATCTAAATATTCAACTTGAAGAAGCTAAGGAAAGTGAAGAAACCCTAAAGAGCCAGTTGACTAAAAAGGAAGAATCATGCCACATGTTGGAATTGGAAGTCATCAACCTCAAAAGGATTCAACTAGAAAACAAGGAAGAAATCAAAATATTAAAGAATGAAGTTATTGATCTAACAAAAGAAATAGAAGATTTGAAGACATATGAAAAAATCAATAACTACACAGAAGTATTGGATGATACAAAATAAATGGTCATCAATCTAAAGACTCAACTTGAAGAATCTAAGGAAAGAAAAAAAACCTTGAAGATCCAGTTGACTAAAAAGGAAGAAACATGTCACATGTTGGAATTGAAAATTATCAACCTCAAAAATAAGAATGAAAAGACAAAAGCAATTGTCAAATTCCAGAATAGCTCAACTATCCTAGATAGGATTTGGAATAGTCAAAACCAACTGATGACAAAACCGGTCTTGGATACAATAAGAAACAAGAAGATGGAAAATGGAGCACCATTCAAAAACATGATAAAGGATCATACTCCTCAAAATAAAAAGGTACAATCACAAACCAAAAACAAACCATGAACTTTGTCAAGGAAGGAATCTATAAAATTCAAAAACATGAAACATATCAAAAGACAGACTTCTCATGTCACAACAGACTCAAGTATGGAAACACCTTCAATAGTTATTTCTTTTCTTTTCATAACTTTGGTCACAAAGCATTGGAGTGCAAGAGTCCTGAAAAGAAAAAATCAGGAAGGTCCAATAACTTGATGAGATGTTGGAGATGCAATTATGTTGGGCACACAACAACTTTTTGTCATACCATAATATTCTACAATTGTGATAGGTTTGGCCACAAATCCAAAAACTGCAGAAAATCAAGAAGTCAATCCATGAGAAATAATGCATACAAGTTAGGAAAAAAATCTAATGAAGGTTAGAAGAAAAATCTCAAAGGACAAATTTAGAAAAGAAAGATCCAACAAAAAAAATATCTAATGAAAAGATATGGAGAAGAAAATCTGAAATAGAAAGCAAGAAAGATGAACTGGTACCTGAAAATGAAGAAATTGATAACAAGAAAATGATGGGTGAAGTTCCTAATAAGGAATGTGAAATTTAGAGATTTGAAAATGAAATGGATCAATCTAAAGAAAGGAGATTTCCTAAAGAAGAATATGACACAATAGGATATCTTGATAATATCATGCAAATCAATAGTCCATTAGCCAATGAAAAAAAAATGCAAAAAGAATAAGATGAAGAAACTTTTGGGTGAAAAAAACAATGGTGATGATGATGAACTCTCGAAAGAAAATCATTCTGTAGAATTGTGAGATGAATAAAACAAATAATATCTAAATAATAAAGCAACAAAGGAGTTCAAAATATATAAGTACATAGTATGAACAAATCAAAGTTATTAATGGTATCAAAGAATAGTAAAAATCTCTTGGAATCAAAGAACTAAAAGTAACAACATACCTTAACAATTGATTATCAATGGAACATGACCAATTGGTAATGTTCATTTGGTATCACTATATATGATCAATCAATATCAATTGGTGTCAATTGGTATTCTTGCAAAAATCAGAATATCAAGAAAAAGAAGAAATGGATCAAGAAGATTAGTAATATTCACACCCTTTTCATTTATGACAAAGGAGAATACAGTAAAACCCTATGAAATAGTAAAAACTCAGGGGGAGTATTTAATTTGGTCATCAAATGAGGAATTCATTGGATTAGGTTTAAAATACTTGATCACTACAAAAATTGGTATCAATGAGACTATATATTTGAACACAAAATCCCAAGAGACTGAGATAACAACTGGCACGTTCACAGGGGGAGAAAAGCAGTAAAAGTTTAAGTCTTTGTAATTTATGTCAAAGGGGGAGAAAAATAGTAAAACAAATTTGGTATCAGTATTTGATATAAGTAAAATTTCAATCTTCCAACTTGAAAATGAGATCAGTGATAGGGGGACAATTTTTTTTTTTTTTTACATATATGTTGCCCTCAATGGAAAAGGGGGAGATTGTTCGCATTATTGATTTTGTGTTTTCATTGATGGAAATATGAATCAAACATGTACAGTAATCAGAGAAAACATAAGATCACCTTGGGGTAGAGGAATATCACCTTGGGAAAGAAGAAATTCATGATCACTATTGATAACGATAGGATCAACAATGATCCTATGTTCCTAAAGCTCAGGAGAGGTAGCATGCAGAGAATCCACATACAGAAGGAGTAAAAAATAACAAGGAATTAAGAGCTAAGGAGGGTTAGCGACTGAAGATAAATGCATAAAAGAATACACACACATAATCAAAGCATGGAAAGGATGAGGGAAATCTCACAAGGGAGAGTGTATTACATAAGTGTTATCGGGATTGAAATCCCCATAGTAAACTCCAAAAGAATCAAGGAAGAATCCTGTCGGCTGATGTAGTTCTTAGGACAATCTTGGACCATCATATTGTGCAGAAGCCAGATCCTACATAGAAGAATCCCTTGTAAAGGATTCAATTACAAGAGTTTTTCATTCTCAGTTCGTGACAATTTAGGATCATTAGATCAAGGTGAAGTCAGAGGTTGGGAAAGATTAAATCTCAATTGTCAAATCTGAAATAGTAGTAATATGGAACATTGGATCAAGTAGTGAGAAAAATAACTTCAACACTTCACCACCTCGCCACTTCGGTGAACATTGGAGACACGGTAGGATCACGAAGTCACAAAATTCCGTCAGCCATTAGATCAAGGAAGGACTTCAGGTGAATTCTCAACTATCTGATTCAGTTTAGTTGAAGGATAGGGTAAGCCACAATATCCTAGAGTCTCAGATTAAACAAACTCATGCATACCATCGATCTAAGATCCCTACGGGTGAGCTCTCAACCGTTGGATCGAGCAGTAAACTCTGGTGCTAACCACTTTGGAAAAAATAAGTCTGAATCATGTAGGAATACCCGAAGGCCGAAGATCTGAAGTAATGAACTAATTTTGATCGTCGGATTTGAGGAAGAGATGATGAAGAGGAAGGATAGAATAAGTGGGGTCAAAGGCATGAAGTCTTGAAGAAAACAATTATTGATTAATAGCAAGGTAAATCAATGTTTTTTTGATTATTCAGATTGAGAAAGAGCACATTATATAAAGACAAGGTAGGTTTGAAGAAGGAATATACCAATGGTGGAGATTAACACGGGGTGATCCTGATTGATGAATTTGGAAGTAACGTGTGGTGACTATTCATTTATGTTCAGAGAAAATTATTCTCATTCGAGTGGAGAAGAGTTGTTTTAACACTCCAAAATAGGAGTATTGAAAAACAATATTCATCATCGATACCCTTTATTTGATGTCCAGAAAGGTTGTAACATGTGGCGATGATTAATTGGTGTTTGGAGGAAAGTGTTTGGAGTCCTATGGAGAAGAGTTGTTATAACAATCCGAAATCAGAGTATCGAAAAAGAATATTCCATTCTATACCATTCGTTCAGTGAGATGAAGAATGTGGAAGTGGCACCCCTCTGAAGCCAAATAATTGAAGAATATTCCTTTTGAGATAGGACGAGATACGTAGTAAGACAAACACGAAACGTGGACCAATCAATAGATGACAAGTGCCAAGGTCTAGTTGGCACATTTGGTATGCGAAATTCATGAATCAAGGTGACATGTGGCAGCCACTCAGCCAATTCCACGTCAACAGTGACATCCGGGAGCCACATCACTCTGATATTACTAACTTTGGGGATATCTAAGCTTATTTTATCAGCTAATCGTCGAAGGCTAGAATCACGAAGTAACGCTAACCGTTGATCTATTTCGGTATCATTCTTGACCATCGATTAAGTGTAATGGAAGGATAGAGTAAGTGTGAATCATGAAGTAACGCTAACTGATGATATACTTCAAGAGCATCCTCAACCATTGATAAAGCATAGTGTAAGGATAGGGTAAGCGTGAATCACAAAGTAACACTAACCGTTGATCTACTTAGGGAGAATTCTTGACCATTGATAAAGCATAGTGTAATAATATATTAAGCATGAGGTGTTAACCGACAACACATGGTCACCGCCGTTCTATGACTTATTTGGTAGGTAAACCTTTAGAGGAATTGAACAAATTAAGAGTTCTAGTAACCCAAAGTCCCAGATTCATGAATCAACGAAGTCCCAGAGTGAACAAGAACAATTCATTTCAACCAATGATTAATTCTATATCGTCGATAACCACAACTTGAAGGAAATAAGGAATCAACAGAGTTGTGAGGATGTGAAGATCTATCCATCTGTCAAGAAGACATATCAATAGAGGA
Source organism: Picea engelmannii (assembly GCA_009831015.1). NCBI lineage: Eukaryota > Viridiplantae > Streptophyta > Pinopsida > Pinales > Pinaceae > Picea > Picea engelmannii. The sequence goes on from ML821438.1 coordinate 10,670, forward strand.
GACTGATAGCGCATTATAAGTATCACATGGATTAATACAAAATGAATTACGCACGTGGTGGTATTTTTGAAACCCACCAAGGGACATGTGACAATTACTAAAGGCAAAGTGCATAATAAGAAACTAGTATTAAAAACACTCCTCAATAACATGCATACCACGAATGGTATTAAGGTACCACCAGTTGTATGATTAGGTAGAGCTATAGTGTAAAAGAATAAGGAAAGAGAAGAGGTGCTAAGGTTAATAAAATTGTGGTCTTAATCCCACAATCATTTGGACATAAATGGTTTGAAGGATGTGCCTATCTGCAAAAATTAATAAATCTATAACAAGAAACTAAATAGAAAAGAATAAATGCAAATTAATACTACGAAGGATTTGAAGTATTTTTAGCTAAAAGAAATAAAATAATTAATGAAAAAATACTTATAATTAATTAAATGAAGAGGTGTATTGTTTTATATTGAAAAGACACATGGATTCAATATATACTCGTTGGAAGATTATATAAACATAAAATTNATATATATATATATATATATGAAATTTGATTCTATCAGGTTGGTGAATTTTTACAAGCTGAGTCTTGTTATGAGGGTTGTGTTGTACATTGGGTTCAATGCTTCCTGCGAGTTACATAGGTTAACCCCCTCTCATGGATCCTAACTCTGGCGACTATGGAAAAGACTAAGGCCTGTGGGTTTTGGTCTAACAATGATCGTAGTTCAACAAATGGTATCAGAGCGATAGGTATTGAGTTTGAAACTCACCCGACACATGCTAGGGGGGATATTGTTGGACATTGGATTTAGCGCTTTCTGCGAGTTTCATGACATGGGTTAACCCCCTCTCGTGGATACTAACTCTGGCGATTGTGGAGGAGACCAATGCTTGCATGTTTTGGTCTAACGAAAATCATAGTCCAACATGTTGGATTCTGATCTAGGTGGATATTGGTGGCCACCCACCTATTCCAGCTGGCTACCCTTGACAATTTTTAGTTCAACATGTTCTTCTATAATTCTTTGTAATTGTTTGTTCTACATTTTCGGGGTTGTTTGAATCCCTACATAGCTTCCAGGTGGATATTGGTGGCCTCCCACTTAATCCAACTAGATTATTTTGGAAGGTTTCATGTCAGTACATCGTTTTTTACTTCTAGGGCCACTTTGGGGCCTAAAACGGTGTTTTTTTGGCTTTCCATACTCAAACTATAGACAGAGTAAGAGTTTGATGACATAATGTGTATTTCTCAAAAACACCTTTCCAACCTGCTATCACACACCTAAAATAGAGGTCATATGCAAAATTTACGACCCTAGGAAGTTGAGGTAGCAACTTACCCATCGAGGCCCACATAAATTTTGGCGTTTCATCTCCTAGGGTTAGGTTTTTGGATGTCTAGGGTTTTAAAATTCACGAGTAATGTTAGAAATTATTTCTGAGCCTCATTGTAAATATTCTTCTCAGACCGATGTGCATATCAGTCACATCTCTTCTCAGAGATAACTACCACCATTCAAGCAAATTATTTTCAATTTTGCAGTTTTATAGTTTCAACCTATTTTATTTATTCAATAGAAGTTATTATGTATTGGATATCTGTTTTTGTTATCCATATATATTTGTTATTGTATTCAGTCTATTATTCATTTCATTCTTCTCATAAATCCGAATCAGTGGGTCCAGAGTGATATGTTCTTCATGCATATCCCCGACAAGATCTGGGTACAAGTTGGGACTCGAACTAGTCGAGCCTTTGCAAGATTGGTCACGCTGAGCCCAAGAACAACCCATGAAGGACGAGAAGAAATATGATGGATCAGGAGATCCTTTTAAAAAAATTCTCGAGGAATCCCTTGCACAAGAAAGGAATGAAATGATGGAAAACTTTGCACAGATCCTTCGGCGACTACCCACAGGAGATGCATATTCATCAAGAAGCCATGCAACCCTCTTCAAGGTACAAGTATTTTTTTATATTCCATTATTTGAAGGAATGATAGATGCATATGCTATATATAAATGGTTGAATCTGCTCGAAGGGTATTTTTTGGTCCACAATTTTTCCAACAGGGAAAATATTACTTTTTCACTCCTCAAGGCCTTCCCCCATATTAAGGACTGGTGGAATACTTATTCTGAGAAAAGTGCCATAGAGGAATTCACAATATTTGTAGTTTCCCCCACATGGGATTCCTTCATGGATTCCATTAAAGAACAATACTACCCTTTTGGAATCTATGAGGACCAGTACACAAGATGGACCACGTTGTGTTAGGAAAGGGAACAGACAATACAATATTTCACCAATATTTTCGATACTCTGTGCACCAAATTCGGTATCAAAGACTTTGAAAGACATATGGTGCTCAAATACCATGGTTGTCTGCACAGATACATTCAAACATAAATGGAGTTTTTGTACATCACCTCATTAGGTGCAACTTATAGATATGTTGTTAATATCGAGTAGAAATTTAAGCACAAGAGGCGAGATTTTGGATCTGCAAACTCCTCACAGCCAAAGAAAGGAAAAGGTGACCCCAACCCACAAAACAAGGGACAAAGAATAGATGGCCACTCTCAGGACAACTAGTACAAGCCACAACACAAGAAGGGTAATGAGAATTCTAAGAAGGACATGGGAAAGTGGTGTGAATACCATAAAATCACTTGGCACACACTGAAGAATTTCGTCCAAGCAATCACTAGTGGTCGAGATGAAAGCTTTCGAGCTAGAGGAAAATTTTGACTCTGAATCAAATCTAGAAGGAGGGAATTGGATTATTGATTTCGAACATAACACCATTGTTTCTACCACCAAATTCCATCCAAGTGAACCAAAAGAACTAGAGGAACGAGAACGCCTCTTTCACTCAAAGATGTGGGTAAACGAGGCTCTACTTCATTTCATTGTCGATAGCAGAAGTTAGAAGAAATTGATCTCAGTAGAGGTCGTCAAGTAGCTAGACCTTCCGATGACACCGCACCGACAGACCTACACCATCATCTAGCTTGGCCAAGGAAGAGATCTTCATGTCAACCAACAATGTCGTCTACCCTACGACATCAAACCCTTCAAAGATGAGGTATTGTGTGATATGTCTCCCCTTGAAGTTTGTGATGTTATTTTATGAAAACCATATTTATGGAAGCGACATGTTTTGTATGAGTCTATACCCTGTAGTGTTATTATTACTTTGGGTAGACAATTGTACAGGATACCAGAGGTAGCGCCGCCTATCGCTATTTATTTAATCTCTTCTAAGCATTGAAGTAAGGTCAAATAATGGGAATTTCATATTCTTTGTGATCCGTGCTCGTTGTAAGAAGAATGTCACTGCCACATCCTTGGCCTCTACACAGAGCCTCTATTTGCAACAGAATCAAGTGGATGAGATCGTGCAAGAGTACAGAGACATATTCTCCTCATCCACTGGGGTATTGACGCACTACCAAGTCAAGCATCCAGTTGATATAACCCACAGTGCACCTCTACCTAATGGACTAGTATATCATTTCTCTTCGATGGAAAATGAAAAAATCAAGGGTCAGATCCAAGAGATCCTTCAAAAGGGGCACATCAGACCCAACTCCTCCCCTTGTCAAAGCCTCATTGTACTGGTGCAGATGAAAGATCGGACTTGGTGGCTCTACATTGATTGCAGAGAATTAAACAAAATCATAATCAGGAGTTGGTACCCAATTTCCCAAATTGATGACCTTCTTGACCAACTCAAGGGGGTAAAGTTCTTCAGAAATATTGACCTAAAGTATGGCTACCACCAGTGTCCATCGAACCGACTGTTGTATGGAAGACAACTTTCAAATCTAAAGAAGGTCTCTTTGAATGGTTGTTCATGCCCTTTGGCTTAACAAATGCACCAGGCACTTTCATGAGGTTGATGGATGACATATTGAGACCCTTCACCAACTCTTTTGTGGTGGTATATCTAGATGACATCCTCATCTTCAACAAAACTTGGGAGGATCACATGCAACATATTCAATAGGTTTTGAGCACTCTACAACAACACAAGCTATATTCCAACTTGGAAAAATGTTCCTTTGGCATGAAAATTGTCAAATACTTGGGCTACATTGTTGATGAGAACGGGTACATGTGGATCCAGCTAAGATCCAATTCATTCATGATTGGCTATCCCCTACCACACTCACTAAGATTCATAGCTTCTTGGGACTTGCCAACTTCTACTGACACTTCGTGTGGGATTCTCCCATATTGCATGGGCCCTTAACCAAGTGACCAAGGGTGGTGGCAAGGAAACGTTTTCATGGGGAAGGAACATCAATGAGAATTTGATGATATGAAACATCTCTTATGCTCAGCTCCAATACTCTCCTTACCCGATCTACAACAACCACTCGAGATTGATACTAATGCATCTGACTATGTTTTATGAACAGTTATAACTCGACACGATCATCCAGTAGAATACCATAGGGAGACACTCTCAAATACCATCCGAAAATACCCCACCTATGACAAGGAGATGTATTCCATTGTGAAAGCCTACCATAAATGGAAAAATTACATTCTGGGAAATGAGACAATCATCCACACTGATCAGAAGCCTTTGTAGTTCATACAAACACAAGGGAATTTTTATAATGACTTCCATCAAAAGTGGTACACATACTTGCAACAGTTCCATCTCAACATCAATTATAAGACAGGGATAAAACATTATGTTGTTGACTGCCTTAGTTGACCTCCCGTGGCTGCACTCACCACCATGCTCCATTCCTGTGGCCATGATGCATCTAATTCTACCCAACTTTATTAGTGAGATCTTGACTTCACCACCACCTATCAACTCTTGGTTACAAACACGAATGTCATCGATTTTCACATTCAGGATGGACTGTTATTCCATATGGACCATCTTTGTGTTCCTACAAGCGAGCATTCAAATATTATTTTGGAGTCTCACTACAGTTGGATGATAGAACATTTTGGCGTCGAAAAAACTATGGTCGTTCTACAGAGAAAAAATTTCTAGCCAAAACTTCGACAGGACGTCAACAAGTATATCATATCTTTCACTGCCTGTGCAATTTCCAAGCCAACCATCACGAAGAAAGTCTTATACACCCCTCTTACTACTTCTGAGAGGCATTGGGAATCCATATCGATGGATTATATGTCTGGCCTTTCATCCACCAAGAAAGGAAATGATTGTGTATTGGTGGTGGTTGATCGGTTTTCGAAGATGTCCATTCTCATAGCCTAAAATAAGAAAATCATAGTGACAGTACTGCCAATATCTTCTTCAAATGAGTGTGGGTCCATTTTGGGATACCACAGACCATCATATCCAATCGGGACAATAGGTTCCTCAACACATTTTGGTCGAGTCTCTGGTCATTGTTGGACACCAAGCTCACTAAATCCACTTCCTTCCACCCTCAAACTGATGTCCAAACAAAGGTTGTCAATTGGATGATTATGCACATAATGCACATGTATAAATCTAAGTATTTGTTTACATGGGTTGAGAGTCTTCCCTATGTTCAAAATAGCTACAATAGGGCTCTCAATAGCTCCACCGACCATAGCCCCTTTCAGGTGGGGTTGGGATTCCAAACCTTGGGTCCCATTGATGTTGCACTACCTCTTGCAACCACATAGAAAGATTCTTCCCATGCTCAATATGATGCCAAAAAATCCACCATATTCATTCAACGGATTTAGTACATCCGTCAAGATGTCCATGAGATTTTACATAAATCCAATGCTAAGTACAAGTAACGCCATGATCAACACTGGGTACCACACAAGTTGTAGGTGGGAGACAAGGTTTGGTTACATTTGTAAAAATAACGCATTACAGGTCCCCATTGGAAGCTCTGTACACTATGCTATGGGACTTACAATATCACCAAGGCTATGGATGACAATGTTTTTGATCTCAACACTCCCCCCCTTCCTTGGATTGCACTCAGTGTTCAATGTGGAACTCCTTCGACCATATTTTCCACCATTATTGGACACCTCAGAGATTGCAGAATAGTTGAAACCAACAAATCTCAACCCTAACTCCATGGAAAAGGCATCCACTGATAAGATAGTGGACACACAGGTCAAGGGAATGTGCCAACAGAGGATCTATCTTTATTGAGTTGTTAGTGCAGGGAAACTCCTACACTAAGGCAAGTGGCTCACCCAGGTCCAAATTCAACATAAATTTCCTCACATGATGGGGGCACTCAACGCAATGGATAACATTTATTCCTAAGGGGGGAGGTCTGATCCAGGTGGATACCCACCTATTCCAGCTACCTCCTCTTGACAGTTTTTAGTTCAACACGTTCTTTTGTAATTCTTTGTAATTGTGGGTTCTACACTTCTGGGGCTATTCGAATCCCTACACATCTTCCAAGTGGATATTGATGGATTCCCACTGAATCCAACTGGCTTATTTTGGAATTCTTCATGTTAGTACATATTTATGTACTTCCAGGGTCATTTTGGGGCCATAAATAGTGTTTTGTTTTGTCTTTCCATAGTCAAATTATAGACGGAGTCAAATTTTAATGACATAATGGGTATATCTCAAAAATACCTTTCTGACGGGCTATCACACACCTAAAATAGAGGTCGTATGCAAAAGTTACGACCACGATAAGTTGAGGTACCAACTTACCCATCGGGGCCCACATAAATTTTGGTGTTTCATCTCCTAGGGTTAGGCTTTTGGATGTCTATGGTTTTGGAATTCATGAGTAATGTTAAAAAGGAATTTGGAGCCTCATTGTAATCATTCTTCTCAGAAGGATGCGTGTAGCAGACACATTTCTTCTCAGAGATAGCTACCACTATTCGAGCAAGTTGTTTTCAGTTCTTCAATTTTACAGTTTTAGCCTATTTTATTTATTCAATAGAAGTTATTGTTCACTGGATATCTATTGTTTTTCTCCGTATATCTGTGTTATTTTATTCAGTATGTTATTCATTTCATTTCACTCATAAATCTGGATCATATTCCTCACATATCAGTTGGATTTGAGATCAACAAGTTGGGTCTTGTTATGAGGGTTGGATTCCTCATTTATCAGTTGGATCTAAGCACTACAAGTTGGGTCTTGTATCAAAGAGTTGGATCTCTCATATTTAGTTGAAGTTGAAGATATTAAAAAGATGGGTTTTATTTTTATTCATTCAAGTTAAATAAATAAAAGAAATATATTTTATCTACTTCATACAATTTGTGTTATACATGTTTATGAATAATTAATTGAGTTGCATATATATTTTTTAGTTAATCTATGAAAGTGTGAAAAGAAGTCAAAATTTCTAAACATTGATTCACCCCCCCCTCTCAGTGTCAATTTTATGTTTCAACAAAATGTGCACTGACGATTTTATGTAATCAATTAGCACTAGTTTCAATATTTATTTAATACCAAAAAATTATATTAAAAAATTGGGATTTGGTGTGTTAAGCTTATATGAAGCACCGATGCTTTTGTATTATTAATGTGCACCAGTGCTATTGTGTTATTGATAAGAATTGGGTCTTGTTTGTTACTAAAAGGCACCGATGCTTTCGAATTTTTATGCACCGGGGGGTTTTTCTAGGTAACACATCAGTGCATATTATTTTGTACAACATCAATGCCTTCTTATTAATAATGCACCAACGCATTCTAAGAATAAATCCCTGGTGCTTAATTATTTTTAACTCCCCCGGTGCATTTTACTGTTAAATCCCCGGTGCTTATAAGACAAATGCCCTGGTGCTTAAATATTTTACTTCCCTGGGGCTTGCATATTTTAATTCCCTAGTGCTTGACGCTAAGTGTACAACACCGGTGTTGTAGGTGTATTTACGCACTAGTGCTTGTTCCTTATAGAAACACATTGATTTCTAAACATCCTCTAACACCTTCGACCACCCATATTTTTAAACGTCCTCTAACATCCTCTTGATTTTTAAACATCCTCCTGATTTTTAAACACACTGATTTCTAAACATCCTCTAACATCCTCAAATTTCGTTATAGTATTCAAAAAAACATCCGCTATCGAAAACAAATGTTGTAGAAGAGGTTTTTCTGACAATTTCTACCAATTTTGTAACACTAGAAACCTCCGTTATAACCTCTGCTAAAAGGTCTTTTCCTTGTAGTGTTTTATTGATAGTGAGGATACCAACAACATCATGCCTTTATAAGTCATGCAAGCACTTGGGATAAAATGTAGGAGGCACTATGACACTAGTGAAAGCATTTATGTTATTAACTCAATAAAAGTCTCATCCTATAGGGAGATTAAATAATTTTTTGCATCTTGGATAACAATGGCTCCTCATATCAGAACAATATTTACTATTATAGTGGAAAATATTCCTCCAGCATATGGACTTTTTCTTAGGAGAGATTGTTGCTCGATGATTGGAGGATATATAATGAATTATGGGAGTTGTATGATGTTGCCTCGCAAGAATGGAACAATGGTTAGAGTTCTGAGATAAGGTAGAAAACTTGTTTCTTTCAAAAAAAAGGAGAACGCGTTGATGAAGAATTATCTTGATGTTGGAATGGGAAATTATGTTGATTTTTTATTTAGAGAAACTCAACATTCCAAAAAAAAAAAAAAAGATAATTCCTTTCAAGGCTACTGTAAGATGTCCTTTTAAAATATGGAAATGTAAATGGAGTAAGAATCATTTTTAAAATCCCTAAAGTTGTTATACACCCGCATGCAATTCTACTTGAGTATCAATGCACAAATAATGAGATAGAATATGAAGCACTAATTCAAGGTATGATTATTTCCATGCAAATGAAATTTGAAAACTTAGTGGTCATTGGTGATTCAAAATTGATCCTTAATCACATTAGGAAGAAATATAAGGTTAGAAAGGAAAATTTAAAATGTTATGAAAAATGGGTGTTAGAGCTCATGTATTATTTCAACTCTTTAAATATATATCTTATTCCTAGAGAAAAGAATCAAAAGGTCGATGCACTAGCAGTATTTGGATCCCTGTTTAACATAGAGGATTGTCAAGGACAAGGAAATTATCATGTTGATCAGGGGATCAAAATTTGCTCAATTTTCAAAGTGCTCGGAATGTGACGAAAACAGTTCCATTGCATCTGTCTCGTCTTCCTAATTCCGGCGGTATATTTCCGTTTGAAAACAGAGTCCGTATGGAGGAGATATCGCGATCTGTCCGCCAAGCCAAACAAGCAAAAATTTGGGATGCTGACTGTACCTGTCCGTACAGTCCGTACGGACACGTGGAGGGCCGTACCATCATGATGATGTGGCAGGGGAAGACGTGGCACATTGTTATTTGTTGGTGATTGACCAATCGAGTGTTGACACGTGTCTGATTCATAGCAAATAATGAGGAGACACGTGGCCCAATGCATGGGTGCCACGTGTCCCCCCTATTGTATGGTTATGTGTAAAAGTTCTATGGGAGTCCGCGGGGTTCAACCCCCGGACCTCCCCCATTGCTAAAGACTTGACCAAACCTCCACTAACCAATATGGTGGCGCATGAACCTTGTTAGGTTTATGTCAATTTAAATATTTAACATTGTTTTATGTTAAGTTCGGAGGGGGGTCGGGTCAGGGCTAAGCCCCGACCCATAGTTTATTTAACATATAACACATTGTAATATGGCGCGGATTTAAAATGCGGGAACCCAAAGTTTATTCCATATATATATTGAACGGTTATGTCAATGTATAATTGCGCGCACGTTTTATAACTTGGCCCATGGTTACCATATGACCCCGAGTTGGGAGCGCGGGTTACACCGTTACACGGTTTGCATGGTTTAACCACTTTTGCGCCCAGCCCAAGGTCGCATGGGCAATATGACCGAATGCCGAGGCGGTTGGGGGCTGGAGGCACCCTAACCGTCCTACGGTTTGCACCGTTGGCGCGGTTGCGCCCGGTGCCAAGTTTTTACGCTTAAATGAGCGTGTGTGCCAGGTTTGAAGCACAAGGGTGCGATTTGTAGAACCAGAGACAACAAAGTTG
>ML821438.1:25712-69715 GCA_009831015.1 Picea engelmannii
TGAATCCAAGCAAGGCCAAGTGGATTGAGGTTGTAAGGGTGAGGGAACTATACCCTCATCTTCACATAGACTGAGATAGTATTTTGGAGGTCCAAAAGCTTCCCAATGGGGAGGTGTGATCAGGGGATCAAAATTTGCTCAATTTTCAAAGTGCCCGGAATGCGACGAAAACAGTACCATTGCGTCTGTCTCGTCTTCCTGATTCCGGTGGTATATTTACTTTTGCAAACGGAGTCCGTATGGAGGAGATATCGCGATCTGTCCGCCAAGCCAAACAGGCAAAAATTTGGGATACTAACTATACTTGTCCGTACAGTCCTTACGGCCACGTGGAGGGTCGTACCGTCATGATGACGTGGTAGGGGAAGACATGGCGCATTGTTATTTGTTGGTGATTGACCAATCGAGTGTTGACACGTGTCCGATTCATAGCAAATAATAAGGAGACACGTGGCCCAATGCATGGGTGCCACGTGTCCCCCCTATTGTATGGTTCTGTGTAAAAGTTCTATGGGAGTCCGTGGGGTTCGACCCCCGGACCTCCCCCATTGCTAAAGACTTGACCAAACCTCCACTAACCAATATGGCGGCGCATGAAGCTTGTTAGGTTTATGTCAATTTAAATATTTAACATTGTTTTATGTTAAGTTCGGAGGGGGGTCGGGTCGGGGCTAAGCCCCGACCCATAGTTTGTTTAACATATAACACATTGTAATATGGCATGGATTTAAAATGCGGGAACCCAAAGTTTATTCCATATATATATTGAACAGTTATGTCAATGTATAATTGCGCGCGCGTTTTATAACTTGGCCCATGGTTACCATATGACCCCGAGTTGGAAGCGCGGGTTACACCATTACACGGTTTGCACGGTTTAACCAGTTTTGCACCCAGCCCAAGGTCGCATGGGCAATATGACCGAATGCCGAGGCGGTTGGGGGCTGGAGGCGCCCTAACCATCCTACGGTTTGCACCGTTGGCGCGGTTGCGCCCGGTGCCAAGTTTTTATGCTTAAATGAGCGTGTGTGCCAGGTTTGAAGCACAAGGGTGTGATTTGTAGAACCAAAGACAACAAAGTTGAAGGGGATACTTCAAGGAGGCCATCTTCTTCATTTTTCGACCGTTTCAGGTGCCGAAAGAGCCCAGACAGGGGTTTTGGGACGTTGCGGAGCCATTGGAGCAGTCAGTTTGTCATTTTGAGCATTGTAAGGCATGTTTTTGAGAACTTTGAGCAATTTAATAATAATGATCCATTGGAAGATGGACCAGGAGATGTAGCCCAGAGTGAGGTGAACTCCTTTATCAAGTTGTTGTGTTTATGTCTGATGTTCAATGTTTTATGCTACTGTCTATGTGTATTTTACATAAGTAATCCTTTATTATGTGTTGCAAATTGATCCGGTTGCTTTAAAACACATAACATTTAACTTGCAATATTTATTCAAGTTTCAAGTCTTCTTCAATTTTAGATCACATGTGAAGACTATTTTTCAACCATCAATTCCAGATAATCAAGAATATTTATAAGTTTTTGAAAACGATGAGCATGTTGTAAATTTCCTTATAGATGATGATCCCATAACTGAAGTTGATCCAGTATAATATCATAACTTACAGGGAGAATCCCATGAGCAAAATCATAAACTTTATTAAATAAAGTATATCAGTTTGGAATTTCTCTTTGGGAGAGATGACCAAACAAAAATTTCAATATGGCTGGAAGAACCCTCTGTTACAGAGGTCCAAGAAACACAAAAGATAAAAAATGGTACTTCTCAGTCAATAAAGTTTATAAACTTGGGTTCCAGCTACACCAAAGAATATATTGATCAATTTACCTAGCCTTTTAAAGATTTTCAGTATGTATTTTCATGGATTTATGATGATTTGAACTAATATGATAAATAAATATTCCTATACCTTTGAAAGAAGGATCCAACCCATTCAAACAAAAATTGAGAGTAATAAATCCCAAGATAAATCCTCTAGTAAAGATAGAAATGGCAAAATTAAGAAAAGTTGGTATAATTTCTCCTATTAGACATTCATATCGGCTTTCAAATCTAGTAGTGGTAAGGAAGAAAAAATGTGAGATCCTCTTGTGTGTTGATTTTAGGGATCTTAACCAAGTCAACATACAAGATAATTACCCATCACCTAATATGGAAATTCTTCTTCAGAAATTTAAAAGATCCGCATCAATGTCTATGTTGGATGGGTTTTCAGGGTACAACCAAGTATTTGTGGAAGAAGAACATAGACAAAAAAAAACATTTATAACACCATGAGGGATAAACTCTTATGTCATAATTCCATTCAAATTGAAAAATGCAGGTGCCACATTCCATAGAATGATGGATCACGCTTTCAAAGACTTCATTGGAAAATTCATTGTTGATTACTAAAATGAGCAATACATATTGGAAATCTCAAAGAGATTTTTGAAATATGTAGAATGTATGGAGTATTTTTGGATCCTAAAAAGTGTTTGTTTGCTATAGTAGAAGGGAAGTTTCTAGGACATGTTGTATGTAAATAAGGAGTGTATATTGACCTGGACATAATCAAAGAAATAAATGACCTCAATCCTCCCACATCAAAAAAGGGAATGCAATCTTACTTCAGGAAGATACATTTTATTCGAAGATTTGTTCCCAATTATGATACCATTGTTAAGCCTATAAACAAGTTTCTAAAGAAATATCAAAAGTTTGAATGGACATCAGAAATAGAAAAGGCTTTCACAAAAGTAAAGAAATCCATTACAACAACCCCTATGCTTGTTAGTCATGATTTTGAGAAAGAATTTATATTGTATTGTTTTTCCTTAGAAGAAACCATTTCTTCTATACATCCTCAGAAAAATAAGAAGCAATATAAGATCCCATTAGATTTAGTGAGAAATAAATTACATGATTATGAGTTGAATTATTCAATCATTGAATAACAAACACTTTCTCTAGTCAATGTGATTGCTCATTTCAGGACATGAATTCTTTCAACTCATCCTAGTTATTATGTTCCTCATTCACCAGTCAATATGATCTTGAATAAAAAACTCAGGGAAGGAAGATGGGAAAATTGGTTGGCTAAAATTCAAGAAAATGACTTGGAAATAAAACCTTTAAAGGCTATCAAAGGTCATCGTTTGTGTAAATTCATGACAGGGATTGAAGATTTAAGCATTCCTCCTCCCAATGGATTTGGTTTTATAGTCCCAAGAACAACCTTGGAGAATTTTGAATGGTATAAAGATATACTATTTTATTTAAAATATGGTCAATTTTCTCTCCAAATGTCCTTAAAAGAAAGAAGAAATTTGAAAATAAAAACAAATCATTATGTTCTAGTATCTAGATTATTGTTCATATGAAATTTTGATGGTGTATTATTAAGATGTATGGATCATTTAAAATCTAAGGAAGTGATTCGAGAATTTCACAATGGGGTTTGTGGAGGACATTTTTCACTAGTTATAACAGCCCACAAAATCATTCGAGCTATTTTTTATTGGCCAACCATGTTCAAGGATTCTTATGAATTTGTTCATAGATGTATTCCTTGTCAAATGTTCTTAGGAAAAATGAAAAGAGTTTCAATTCCACTACAAAAAACCATGGTGGAGAAACCATTTTCTCAATGGGGTTTAGATGTGATTGGTTCAATAAATCCTAAATATAGAAAATTCCATTCATATATTATCACATCAATTGACTATTTTACAAAATGGCAAGTCTTGGCTTCAATAAATGTATATTCACAACAATTAATTCATTTCTTGAAAGAAAATTTTGTGTCGAGGTTTGGTGTACAAGAAAATTTTATAACAGATAATGGATCAATTTTTAGTGGATCAAAATTCACAAAATTCTATGGTGAATATGAAATAATCTTAGGGAAAACATCCAAATATTACCCTTAGGTAAACAGATTAGAAGAATAAACGAACAAAATGTTTATTCAAATCATCAAGAAAACTTTTGAGCATAACCACAAGAATTGGCATAATAAGTTGATAGATGCACTATGGGCAMGTTGTCTAACTACAAAAAAATAGTACAGGGAATTCTCTGTATGCTTTGGTATATGGGATGGAAATAATATTACCTTTGCAAGTTGAATTGAATTCTTTGACACTGATATTAGATTGTGAGGGAAAATAAGAACAATCACCAATAAAAAGAAGATATAATGAACTCCTGCAACTAGAACAACATAGGGAACAAGAAATGTTGACAATAAGTAAAAGACAAGAAGTGGTCAAGAAATATTTTGATAAAAGTGCAACTTTGAAGGATTTCCAAAAGGATCAATTAGTTTTGTTATGGAACAAAGAGAAAGAAAAACCATCATTCCATAACAAATTTGAATCTCTTTGGACCGGTCCATATCAAATTGAAACCGTAATTGGTTATAATTCATACTTGCTCAAGGATATGAAGGGAATAATTCAGTCGTTCCTTGTCAATGGGAAACATCTAAAACACTTTTTTTGTTGACCACTTGTTGGACCTCGACCAAGTTTTGAGGAATCCTTGGTCAAGTTTATACCACTTTTGGACTTTCACAGGCTGGTCGAAGATGGATCACCTAGGCAGAGTTGAGATCGTGGATCTCACTTATTTTGCAGGCTATGTGGACCCAACAAGGGGTTCCTTAGGGTTTTTTTAATGGGTTAAGGGATGTCGGCCCGTGGGTTCTCCCATGGTTAGGCATTTTTGTAAGGAATTGCAAAAGTATAAATAAGTAAGATTGTAAGATAGAAGTAGCTAAGCAATGTAAGAGTGAAGTCTTGGTAGATAAGTGTAAGTAGTTTTTGGTTTCTTAGTGCAGCATAATGTGTATGTAAGGCTCTGTGCTCAATCGAGAAGTTGGCTCTGTGCCTTGACCTAGTTTTGGGAAGGAGGATCTTGTGCATAGTGCACATATCTCCTGTCTGGTGCGAATATTGTCTCTATGTCTTAGTGCACAGGAGTGGATGAATGTAAGATATTGAAGAATAATAAAGAAGATGAAGCAGTTGGTGGCCGTAGCCCCACGCTAGGGTGAACCACGTATATCTTGTGTATTTGGTTTGCTTTGTGTTTTGTTGGTTATGTTATGAATCTGCTCAGTGATTTGCTTATTATGTATATTAGATAGATATGTTGATGCTTAGTGCTTAGTTGTGTTAAGAATGAATCAATGTTAGATATAACTCAGTGCTATGTGATAAATGATTGAAGTCTTTAATCTTTACTATTATTGCACCGATCTATCTTAGGGTTTGTTCTGTGATGTTAATAAAGCTAATGAATTAATGCATTCCACCTTCTAAGTGTTGCTATAATACTCTACAAAGTATTATTATCACAGATATGTGTCCCATCTTGGTTATAGAAACCTGAGTCCTGTAACCCCCCCTGATTATACCTCGGGTGAGACTTCACCTGCTTTGCAGGTGTTGCTGAAATGCCCGGTAGTTAGGGTTTTGTTGGTGCGTTGTTGAAGCATTGAACCCTGGGTCTTCCCATGTGCCAACAAATGGTTCTGTTTCCGAGACTTGAAACTGCGATTGCTGGGAACTGAAGTAAAGAAAAGATAAGCTCTATGCGTAGATATGTTGTTGTAGTGTGCAGTACTCTACTTGAATTGTGAAGCTCTGTGCTAGGAAAGAAGCATGATTTGAAGAAAAGAGGTAAGATCTTAAAAGAGGTAAAGCTCTATGCTTTGATAAGAGTAAGATAAGTGAAACATTTTGTTTCAAAATCATGAATTTAGGTATGTTTAATAGATTCTATCCTAGTATGAAAGCTAGGGCACAGTTGGAAGAAATAGTTGATTTAAGCAAAGCTAATAGAAATTAAGAAAGACATGTTTTTCCTATGCATAGAAAGAATTTGTTGACTAATAAGTGGATGCAGGAACCTAGAAATAATTTTTGTAGATTGCAGGTCCAACACTGTGATCCTACTGCACAGTACAGAAGAGGTTGGGGAACGTATGAAAGAAAAAGAGGATTGAAAATATGTTATAACTACAGAAGACTAGGACACCTTACTAAGGAATTCCCTGGCATAGGTCCTATTTGTATTTGTTGTAAAGTTGTTGGTCATGAGGTTGAGGATTGTCCAAGGATGATTGCTAAAGTTGAAAGGATGAACATGAGACAAGAAAACTATGAAGAAAGTCAAGTGACTAAGAGCATGTTAGAGAATCATAAAGAGAAAGAAGCTCATATTATGTTATCACAATTGAAAGAAACAATGAATGATTACAAATATGCCAGCTTACCAGAGATCCTGAAAGTAAAACAATGCATAAGTACAAGAATATAAGACTTCGACATAGACTGTGTCTTGGATGAGGAAACACCAGTGAATATTATGACAAAAGATACTTGGGAAATTTTGGGAAAGCCTATTGTGGTACCTTGATTGGGAAGGATAGGATTGTTTAAGGGAAAGATGATAATCTTATGTGGAAGAGTTACTAAAGTACCTATTATTATTCATGGAACATCAACTGAAGAGGAATTTGAAGTCATTAAGTTTGTTGACAAAAATGCCCCTTTCCCACTTTTGTTAGGAAATACTTGGATTGAGAAGGATCAGATCAGAAGGAAAGTAGAGGAAGAAGCTACATAAAATAAAAAGAAAGAACCAAGGGATTTCATAGCTAGAAAAATAGACTGACTAATAGAAGAATGAGAAGATAAGACGAAGCGACAGAAAAGAAAGAGAATTATCTGTCAAGGTTGAAAGAATGCAAGAAGGTTTCAAGGACCTATCCATGCAAGAAAGAAGAATAACCACTGTAGAATTAATAAGAGAATGGATATTAAATTTGAACCCTTCGAGAGCACATCAGTAGTGTGAAGTCTCTACTCTAGGAGAGGATAAGAATAAGAATGGAAAGAGGAATTCAAAAACAGTTAGAGAAAATCATATCACAGGAAAGAAGGAAAGGAAGCTTAGTAAAAGGAAAGCCAAGTTAGAAAATCTACAGGAAGCTACAGAGAACATATGGAAGACTTCACAGACTGGAACCCCTCAGGAGGCAGGTTCACAGGATTTGAACCTCGCCGGAACAACAGGACCACACAGAATGGGACTTCGCCCTGGTGAAGCTATATGACCATTGGAGGTGCCTCAAACATCATAACGACGCTCCAGAATGGATAGGAAAAAAATTTATGGGAAGATGGACCACTTTTGGGATGTTGAGACCGCACAATAATGGAAAAATTCGCATTGATGGAAGCATTCCTGCATGTTGGAAGAATCTGTTATGAGGCCCCTCTTATTTAACCCATCAGACGCTACGTTGAGACCACTTTTTACCACCTGTTATTAAATTAACCAACAGAGAATTGATTGTGTGTCGAGATGTGTTATCAGAAACTAGACATCTTTGTCCATTTGTCTACTTCGCTTATTCATTCTCCTACCCCGACCTGCCTGTTTAACAGTGAGAATTTCAAGCGAACCTACTGAATTAGAGAAGTTCGTCGAGGAGGTTCTTAAGAAGTTCATGGCCGATAGAGCTATGTTTGAAGGATTACAGGTGTCATTTACCAAGGGACTGCAGGCTTCCCCTTCGATTGGACGACGTTCAGGTCGTGTCAACCCCACGACTGAGCAACGAAGTAATAATCGCAACAAACTGGCTAATGCGAAGCAGATCCCGTCGATATTACCAGACTATATAACACCTTTTGCTAGCATGGTTAACCGTGACATCATCCCACGAGACTATGAGTACACCCTTATCACCGCGTATATCCAGAAAGGAATACGTGTAGTTGGGATTCATTTAGGACAGATCCCACTCTTGAAGAACATTGACTTTAATCTCGGTGAAAGAAAGAACTATGATATCCTCGCACCCCACCGATACTTAACAAAGACATCCGGGAAAAATCCTCTCCTGGTCTCCTAGCCATGGATTAAGGAGCTCGTGCAATCCACTATGCTAAATGTGATGAAGATTCCCCATTTTGGCCATCACCAGAAGGTTGACGCTTGCGTTAAAATCCTCTTGTTGTTCTATCATGATGGATAATTGTGGCTCGAATGGAGGATTACTATGGATCCGACATTGGTCCACTTGATTATAGGATTAAGGATGAAGGGACTTGACCCTTATAAAGTTTATCCAAGGAAGGCCTCAGACCGCTCCTTGGCACAACGCATCAAGGAGGCTTATGATGAAGTCGAAAAGGGAAAGCGAGGATACAAGGTAGCCTCTATCCAGGATGGAACAGTGCGCCTCGCTTGCCAACTCATAGAAGGAAAGCTCGTAAGAAAGAATCACCACACATAGGTCACTGGGTTCGTGGTGGAACTTGCAGGAAAATGTGTGGAGGGCATGCAGATGAATTGGGTGAGTTACCTCGTCAATGAACTCTAGAAGGACTGTCGCGAAGCTCAAGATTAGGGATACGAATTCCACTTTAGCTGGTTGATTGTATTGATTACATTTGTCACTTGGGAAATTCCTAAAGGAGCCACCTTTCCGGAGATTGAACCATCAGAGTTGTTGGCCTCTAAGTTTTATACCTTGTGGAATACCAATGACATGTCTAAGAAATGGCAATCGAACGTTGTGTTCCATGTGTATTATCAACAACAAAAGGTTTCCATTGAAGAATTTCCACGCATGACACCATGCACACAACACCAGTACAGACCGATAGCCAAGTTCCATGAAGATTGACATTTTATCTATATCACTACGTGCAGAGTTGAGAGGAAGGAAGAGTTATAGTCATATTACAAGTTGACAGGTGAAGACATGGAGTCGATCACGAAGGAGTGTCTGGAGGAGTTATTTGTACCTATTTCTAATGCAGAACTCTCTGACACTGACATCATAGGAAGCCCCCAAGTCACTCATGTCAAGAATTTCAAACACTCTAGTGGGAAAAATAAGAAGAAGAAAAAGGAGGAAGTCTAGAATATAGAGACTGATGAGGAGGACAATGCCTCTGAAGAAAATGGATCCATCTCACTAGGAGCAGGAGACGAAGAAAATGGACAAGGAGGAGGGGATGAAGGAGAAAAGAAAGGAGAAGGAAAAGCTACACTATCGAAATATCCCCTTACTGAAACAGTAACACCACAGAAGAGGAGGGTTTCTCCACAGAAACCTTTGGAAAGAAAGAAGACGTGTGCTAGTAAGCCCCAGTTAGAGGCCATGCTCACGGAGGACGACATCACCTTGGTCCGTGGAGTTATAGAGGATGATTCCAAGGATATCTTGCAGAGATATGAAGTGTAGAAAGAGGATATGTATGAAAGGGTCGAGAAGGAACTAAAGGAAATAAAACAAGCTATTCAATTGGTCCGTGTAGTACCCACTGTGCCTTCCTCGTCACAGATTACAAAATTGGGGGATGAACCGACCCAATTAAGAAGACTTACATATGCGACAGAGGCTCGAATTCAGAAAGTCCAAGAAGAGAGGTAGAAGGCTACAAAAGCCTTGAAACAAGAGAAAGAGGAAGTATTATAGAAATTACGAGTAGCACGATACTGTGTAAATGCCTATGAAAATGAGAAAGAAGAGTTTCGGGTGATGCTCCAGGAGGAAAAAGTGAAGCTACAGAGAGAAAATGAGTAGCTGCTTGGAGAACGAGATACGATCAAAGAAGTAGTGAATACAACATGTCACTCCATGCCAAGCTTGGCACAGGAGAAACAATATTCGGTTGAGGTTCAAGTGGAAAATCTCGTTGAGGCCATCCAACAGATTCAATCAAGGATAACGGAGTTGGATATCCAAGTTGTACTGAGCACCCCACAGGAGGTGCGTAAAAAGAGGGAGGAAGCCACTAAGAATATAGTAGTAAGGATCAGATCCCTCACCTCATAATGTAAACATATGAGCGATAGAAGCGTGCAGACTTGTGAATGCCTCGCAGAAAATCCAGAGCTAAGAACACTGCAAGCACAATTATAGGAGGCGCATCAGCAAGCCTTCTCCATGCAGGCACAGATGAAGTTGCTCACCATATCTGAAAGAATGAAGAGGTCCCAGGAACAACGCATGGTACAACAACATATGACTACCATCTAGGGCAGGGTAATGGAAGTCACGCAGAAAATACAACCTGTGCAGGATGAAGCCTGCAAGGTGTTTGAAGAAATTGAAGGACAAGGCTCGCAATTGGACCAAGTGGTTGCGACAACACAACAATGCCTGGAAGGGCCTGTTACAAAGAAAATGATGCAAGAGCTCAGTGAGCGGGAATCTCAGGTGAAGCAATAAGTCGAGGCATCTCAAGAGAGTTTCGAGGCCTTCAAAGTGGAATTGACTAGACCTGAGTGACTCAGGATGAGTCACAGGTGAGTGTTGGGGGCTTGTTGGCCCTCGACCAAGTTTTGAGGAAAACTTGGTCAGGTTTGGACTACTTTTGTACTTCGATAGGTTGGTCGAAGATGGATCACCCAGGTGGAGCTGAGATCACGGATATCACTTATTTTGTGGGCTATGTGGACCCAACAAGGGGTTCCTTAGGGTTTTTGTAATGGGTTAAGCGATGTCATCCCATGGGTTCTCCCACATTTAGGCCTTTTTGTAAAGAATTGTAAAAGTATAAATAAGTAAGATTGTAAGTTAGAAGTAGCTAAGAAATTTAAGAGCGAAGTCTTGGTAGCTAAGTGCAAGTAGTTTTTGGTTGCTTAGTGCAACATAATATGTATGTAAGGCTCTGTTCTCAATAGATAAGTTGGATTTGTGCCTTGACCTAGTTTTGGGAAGGAGGATCTGGTGTGTAGTGCGAAGATCTCCTTTCTGGTGCAAAGCTTGGCCCTGTGGCTTAGTGCACAGGAGTAGATGAATGTAAGAGATTAAAGAATAATAAATAAGATGAAGCAGTTGGTGGACGTAGCCCCACGCTGGGGTGAACCACATATATCTTATGTCTTTGGTTTTCTTTGTGCTTTGTTGGTTATGTTATTAGTCTTCTCAGTGTTTTTCTTATTATGTATATTATATAGATCTGTTGATGCTTAGTTCTTAGTTGTGTTAAGAATGAATGAATGTTAGATTTAACTAAGTGTTATGTGCTAAATGATTGAAGTGTTTAATATTTATTGTTACTGCACCAATCTATATTAGGGTTTGTTCTGTGATGTTAATAAATCTAATGAATTAATGCATGCCACCTTCTAAGTGTTGCTAGAATACTCTGTGAAATGTTATTATCACAGATCTGTGTCCCATCTTGGTTACAAACACCTGAGTCCTGTAATCCCCTCTGCTTCTACCTAGGGTGAGACTTTGCCTGCTTTGCAGGTGTTTGCAAAAGGGTTGGTAATTAGGTTTTTTTTTGTGCGATGTTGAAGCATTGAACCCTGGGTCTGCCCCTATTCCAACACCACTCCTTAGCCAAAATTTGTACATAGTCATTCCTGGTACTCTTTGTGTATATTTTTGCATTTGCCTTTCTTATTTTGTTTGTCTCCTTGTGGCCCAATGGAAAAATATTTTGGTTTATCAAGAAATTTTAGGGGGTCATTGTCCCACAGTTGGATATAGATGTTGATATACGTTCATGATCAATTTTTGTTTCATTTAACCACGCATAGGATTTCCCCTATCTTATCTTTTGCTTGTTTTACTTTATTCATTTTTTCTCTTTTTCAACACTTAGACATTTTTCAAGTAACGTGGATTGGGGGTATAAAAAGTATTGGATTCTCATGTCTGTAGGTCCACAGTCCCATGTTCTACATTTTACATCACTTACTTTTGCATCCTCTATAATCCACTTTTCACATTTTTCATAGTTGGTAATTTTTATAAAATAGAGATGCACAACCACATATCATCTGTCAACTTTCTCGAGTCTCCAGGTACGCTTGTACACAACCCCATGTTCCCAAAAATGCACTTCTCACTTTTTAGTTTCCCAAATTCAACCTTTTTCACTTTTTAAACACTTACCATACCAGAAAAGTTTTCTAGTCCCTAGGTTTGCAAGTTCGCATGTCCACATGTATGAAGTCACAAGTCCATAGGTCCGAACTCCCGCATTCTCCAAAATGCACCTTTTTCTTATTCAATTTGCAAAATGACTAGTTCCAATACTTATCTATATTTCTATTTTTTGTGTGGACTTTGTCACTTTTCTTCATATTTGCATTCATATGTATGTAGGTCCGCAGTCCTTTGTTATGCAATTTGCACTTCCCATTCCTCATTTTAAATTCTCATACTTAACATTTTTCATCTGCCACAACATCACATCGCCACTTCCCATTACATTTGTTTTCCATGTCATATCAATTGCCACTTGTGTAAGCATAATGTCCTTATTAAATTCACAAAACATTTGTTAAATATTGAAATAAATTCAAAACTCATGTAAGCCGACAATATTAAAATAAAGATTTATGATTGATTGCACTATCAGGACAATATGTGTTGAAATTAAGTAAAAGAAAATATGTCTAGCTATAAATATCGAAAGTAGCACCACCATTTGTCAAAAGCAGAAAAAGAATGTCAAGTAAGAAAAAAGAATTGTATTGTAGAGATACACTAAACACACTTGGGCATGAGGAACAAGAGTTTCAGTTGTCTAGAACATACAATATCTACAAGACGCTTCCTCCAATCGAGAAAAAAACAACTTAATTTGGACCTCAAGAAGAACATTAGCAGGTTGTGTTATGGAAATGAAAGACTTCAAAGAAATTGTTCAATGGTGCATAGACAAGTTAAAATCTAAGAAACGAATAATCCAATTGAAGGGACATCAACCCATCTCTCTATCTCCTTTGGAATTCTCCATAATGTTATGACTTCCCACACCAACCTTATGATTCAAAAATGAAGAGACCGACAAATTTATTAAGAATCATAAAGGAGGGAAGAGGTTTCTAAGAAATTATTTGGAGTACCCAATAAGTAACTCTGGTGCTTCCAGGATTGAGGTAACTTCATTAAAATGCCCATACAAAGAATTTGCATGGTTGTTCACCCGCATTATTGGTTTGGAATATACTATTTTTATACCAAGAAATATTATATATGCCCTGTATTATGATTTGCATGAAAAAATCATTATACATTGGGGTTATCTCATTTCACGTGAAATTTATTTCCAATTGAATAACTTTAAAATGACCTAGAAGTTTTATATGAATTCTTACCTCATATCCTCCATCACTTATGGCCACACATTTGAAGAATTTATAATGGAAAATAATGTTTATTTTAAGTTAGAACCAGTTTATGCATGGTACTCGGTTTTGTAAAGACATAAGCTTAATACAATTTTTACAAAATCCATAACAATTTCATTTCATATTTATAAAGTTGTTTTTCGGTCACAATACATCAAGACTATCTCTTGAAGAAGCCACATTTCTCTATGGGAAAGGGGTTTATGAAACTTCTAAAGAATTTACTATTATCAGGTTGTTTGGTAGTGAAGAAAATCCTTTTCTTATCATGTTCTATGTATCAGATAGACTCTTTGTTGAGGAAATGTGTAGGCACTACAAGACTTGGGGCAATTTATTCTATGATAAGAGGAAAAAACAATTCATACATGTTGGTTTTAACTTCTTCTTGGGCTGATCCATGTTTTGATCTCAAGCAGGTTTCCAACAAAATCCTCAAAACTATTGGCCCTCCTGGTAAACCAGAAGGCAACGTTGTACACAGGATGCACAGTGTAGTCTCATCTGAGATAGCTTTTATGGGGGAATTCAATACTCATGTGTTTGCAGTGTAGGAATGAGTGGTGATTATGGTTGGCTTCCTTCTTCCTTATGCATTATCCTTTTTAATTATTCATCTACTTCTCTGATTCATTCATCTTTATACCTATGCATGCATATTGATAGAGCTACTTTAACCATTCATTATTAAGCTAATGATCAACATAAAAGTAAAGAATTCATTAACAATCACATAGAACACAAGGTTTTACCATGGTTCACCCCCTCCTAGGGATACGTCCACAAAGATCCGACTTCTCTTCTCTTTTATTTATTTTGCTACAAAATATTGCACTACGCACATTACATATTCAATAATACATTCAAAATGAGGGTAGGAACCCTCTATGAGGCTGACTACATCACACCAGGCTACTTATCCTATGACCTAACCCTCCAAAACTAAATTATTTGACTCTTCTACAAGACTCATTAAAAATCAATCGCTTCCCAACCATCTAACTCTCAATACTTACTGACATCCCCCAACCTCGACCTCCTAGGTCCTTATTTATACTAGTTTATAGGATTATAGTTGTTACACTATTTGTCAAAAACCCTAACCCTATCAAGGTTAGGATTGCCTGCTCGTGTGCCACATTGCTTTTTCTTATGCATGTTGTTTTTCTTTCTTTTTCTGCATGCTTATTTTCCTTCTTTTTCTGCATGCTTCTTTCTTTCGACCTGTTGCGTGTGCTCCAAAATTAGGTATTTCTTTCCAAAAATAGGTCTTTCCCCAAAACAAATCTTTGTCAAAAAATAGGCGTGCGCCCAAAATATACTTTCTTCCCAAAATAGGTCTGATCCCAAAAGGCCCCCGACATTGACATGTGGCTCGTCCCGAGCCACTTAGGGGGTGTGTGCTCCCTAGATATCCTTTTCCAAGCTGTAGAATTTCTCTACTAATTCCTTTCCTTTTTCCTTCACCTGCAAAACATTGTCTGTTAGTGCCTCGACTATCTCCATTTTTATATATTCCTGTAGTAATGTTGCACTCTCTAAATGTGCTTGTTCCATGCTTATCTTCTCTTCCTCCATATGCACAATCATTTGTGTTTCTTGTTCTTGGAGGGGCTCCAACTGGGATTATCTTTCTTTCTTATTCATCTACATTGTCTTTAACTCTGACTCCAGAGTCTTCATTTCTTGGGTTCCCTTCAAGCACTCTGTAATTCTCATGGTTTTCTGTCATCGCTTTAACTCTTGTATGGAAGCACTGATTTTCTCTTTTTGTTGGTCCCATTGCTGGACTTTTCATCCTCTTCCAAAAGGGTCCAAATCTGCATAGTTTTGTCAAACAGTTCTGCGACTTCCCCTACCCACCTCCAAGTTAGTGGCATCCATGCAGGATCTGGATTGTACTTATTGCATTATACTAGCCTGGAGTCCATATAGTGCCTTAGTGGATATATGCGCCATGACTACCTCAAATTGGTCAATTTATCCCATCAGTTTATGCGCAATCTCTTGATCCATTCTAACCATTTGTCATGTGACTATGAATGTATCCCTACCTTTCACTACTAGATGAATTGTCTCATATCCTTATTTTTGCGCAGGGATTCACTGTGTCTATTCATGTTTTTGCGTTGTGGCCTGTGGTACTGCATGACTTTGTAATTGTTGTATAGTTTCATGGACTTCTGTGAGTTTGGCCATGATCTCTTCTATTTGTTCCTATTCAACATGGACCACCTCTTCTCCCCTGTCTTGGACCTTTTCTAAGATGAACTCAGTATCATCCTCTGTCAAGGTGATGACTGGGTCTTCCTTGGTATACTTCCTCTTTTTGCATGCCTCCTCTACCTGCATTGTCTTCCTTTTTTTCTGTGATGGATGCACCCCACTTGTTATGACCTGTACCCTTTCCTTGCCATCCTAATATGTGTCCCCCTTTTTGGAATCCTATTGATTGTCTTTCCTAGTCACTATTGTTGTCCTCATTGGTCTTTTTGGCATTGCACTACTTCCCAACTCTTGAGTGTGTGTTKCAACCTTCCTAGWGTTATCATTTGTGTTGTTTATTTTTGYYRATGGACCTGCTTCAACCATTTTCTTGGGCTTGGTGTATTGTGTCACGWCTATATTTGTTGTTGGTTTTTCTACTAGCATCTTCCACTATGCTAGCTAGTATTTGATTATCCATTCAATATCTTCCCTTGTGATGCAATATTGCATCTTCATCCATTACTTCTTTGGATCCCTTGTGGCCTRGATCCACATGTGGTGCCTCGATGCCTTGAACCTRGCTATCCCTTMCATTTCATCGACCACTTCCACATGAATGTGCCACACATTAGATGTGTTTTGTTGTATCTCTTCTAGAAGCATCGCAAATACTGTGTTATTTTCCTGCTGATTTATATTGTCCTTGGCTTGCCATAGGGACTCATATCTGGTCACATGGAAATTTCCTTTCCTATCCAGAAAGGATGAAAAATTTGGCTCCTACCATCCTACCAAAGCTATAAGAATGATGAGCCAGGAATAATGGAACTTTGTTCCATTATCTTGCGCATCTCTGCAGTCAATAAAAAATTGGTTCAGAAGGTAAGACTCCCAACTAAACATTACTCCCTTCCCGCACTGCGTGGCTACTTCGATGACTCTTGTTTCATCCTCTTATTTCCTTCACTTCATCATCAACTTGAAATCCATGAGATTTCTAGGAAAACTTGTCGCATTGTCATTTATATCTATGAACACAATGCCCATGTTTCCCCTACTGGTGCCAAATTGTGCTTTTACCAGCTCAACGATCTTCTTCTCACGTGCCTTGTTGTCCAGGTAATCCTCTGGCTATGCGTCTACAGTAGGTAATTCTGTAATCTTTGCGATCAATTCCACATCAAGCTGTATCGACCTATCTATACAAAGGATGCCTCCATGTACCCGAGCTAGAAATTGTTTTACGTAAAGCCCAACATTTTTACGCTTGAACTGAGATATGTCTAGGAGGTTCATTACCCAGGAGTTGTAAAGCCCTATTATCCACTACGCGGGCTCCATTATTGGTTTTCCCAGGGTTCCAATTTCTGCTGTGTTTTCTAGGTAGGATTCCTTGTCCAAATCTGGGAATTTGGTGGCATCACGCACACGTGGTCCAAGTACCTAAGTTTCAGTACTTTTCCGAGCATGTCATACACAATGACCACTATGTCTGGGAGGTATGGAAGTGTAATGTTGGTGGCATCCTACACCTTTATTTTCTTCCCAACAACAGATGCACCTGATTTTGTTGTTTATGCTTCATCTTCTTCCCCTATGGAGTCCAGTTGGTTGGTGATGTCCTTGACCAACAACTCTTGTTCATCGCGGCCCTGTTATTGACCTGTCATTTCATCAGGTTTCGTCGTTGTTTCATGATTAAGGTTTGGAATACCATTTCGGGTGCTAGAAATCTGCCCTACTTCCCCTTGTGTCATTGTTGATGTTTCCTCCTGAACTCGTTTTGAGATGATTGACTCTGTCTCAGAAGTAGTGACATCTTCAATCTCGATGATATTCTCGGGCTCCCTCATCCTTTCCTTTCACCTTTGGCCCTATCAGGTAACTCGTATGTACTGGACTGGGGTGCCAAACTTTAGTGGTATCATCTTTTATCTGATCCAAACCCTCGCTCTTTTCTCCACACAATTATATCTAGGGAAGATAGTTGTATATTTCTCTTTTCTCCAAAATAACTAAGTGTCAAACTAAAGCATACTTTCCACACTTTATAGGCCCGGTCATAATTGTTTTTCACTTTTTCCATGCATTTTCACCGAGTCCAATTTTTCTTGCACGTTGTCTTTCTATGTTGTCGCAGCAATTGTTGTGCGCGACTATTTTTCCCCATTTTCCTATTGCTCAGTCAACTTATGCCTCTTTTTGTGAGTTTCTTATTTTTCTATTTTTGTATTCGTTTTTCTTCTTTTTCCACTTTTTATTTCTTTTTAGCATTTGTATTTCCTAATATCTACTATAGTGCACTATATAGATGACTTTATTCCTGCGTTGTAACTTTTAAGAGTTAGTAGGTTGATTGTCACTGTATAGTTTCAATCGACTATCATTTATCATTCCTTTCAGTTTCATTCCTCCCAAATCCTTTAGTTGCACAAATCCCCCATCTATGATAGCATTTACTTCATATGGCCCTAGCCAATGCATTCTAAACTTACTAGCATGTTGCAAAAAAAAATTGTCATAGAGAAGAACTAGGTCTCCCTCCTTAAAGATTTTTTTTTTAATATTGTTTTCATGTTAGGCTTTGTCCCTTGCTTTTTGTACTTCCTAATGAAATCCTGCTAGAATCCTGTCCTCTTCCATTTCCATTAATTAACTTAACCTCTCTTTTACTATGCCTCTTTATTTCATGTTGGTAATTGTTTCTATGCGTAGACTGGGTCCCACAAATTCTAATGGCACCACTGCTTCATGTACATACACCAATTTGAATGGCATTTTTCTTGTTAACTTATTGCATGTGGTCATGTATGCCCATAGTATTGCTGGTATTTTCAAGTCCCAATCATCCTTGTTAATGTTGTAGATATTAGTCAAAGCATTTTCCAAAAACTTATGGAAAACTTATGCTGTCCCATTTGCCTGAGGATGATATGGTGTACTCTTTTGGTGATAGACTTCAAAATCCTCAGTCATAGCCCTTATGGTATTATTAATAAAATGATTTCCTTGATCACTCATCAAAATCCTGGGACAACCAAATCTTGTGATCACTTGCTCAAATAAGAAGTGTTTTTTTGTCTCTGTGATACAATCTTTGACCGATGCTGCTTCTGCCCATCTTGTTAAGTATTTAGTCGCAGTAATGATATATCATTCTCTTGACCTTTTTGTTGGTGGATTAATAGGTCTAAAAAAATATATTGTCCATTTTTCAAATGCCTACAGAGTTACTTTTGGCCTTAGGGGCATCTCATCCCTTCTGTTGGGTTTTCCAACCCTCTGATAGACATCACAGTTCTGGTAATATTCCTTGGCATATTTATGAATTGTTGGCCACCATAATCCTGAGCGTAATACCTTCTGTGTGATATTTTGTCCTGCATAGTGTCCTCCAACTATACCTTGATCAGATTCTGCTAAAACCTTGGGCCATTCATGTTCTAGTACACACCTTCTCAAAATTCTATATGCGCTCATCTTGTATAAATGACCTACAATGAGTTGATAGTCTGCAACTCTAACTACCAGGTTTTTCTTCTGCGCAATGCTAAATTCCTGTGGCACAACTCCTATCCTTAAGTATTCAATAATATCAGTGAAGTATTCATCAACTAATTGTACTGAAAATAAATGTGCATTGGGGAAGTTGTATTCCAAGTTAGTAGGTTCTTCTCCATTTGTTACCCTTGAGAGGTGATCAGGTTCTACATTCATATTCCCTGGTTTTATTATTAGTTCAAAATCAAATTCTGGGAATAATAAAATCCATATACGGATCCTGCCCCCCAACACTAGTTTGTTGACTAGATATTTGAGGGAAGAACCATTTTAGTATCCAATCCTTGCTGACAGTCCTCATTCCCCTAAAATCTGATGTCCTTCTTTAACATTTTTTCCATTGGTGCAGTAATATGTGCATACCCCTTTATAAACTTCATGTAGTATCATGTGTGTACCAGTGTTTCTCTTAACTGACGCACTGAATTTGGTGGTGGTAAATTCACAATGACTACAATCTTAGTAGGGTCAACTAGTAAACCTTGTTTACACACTATATGTCCCAACAATATCACAAAAGGTCTACCAAAAATTCATTTCTTGATGTTTAGCCATATATGACATTTCTTGCATCTTTCCAACATTAGTATTAACACTTCTACATGGTCCTTCAAAAGACTATATACAATCCATTCATCCAGATATACTTCTAGAAACTGATGTATAAATTACTTAAAAGCAATTATGACTACCCTTGAAAAGATAGTTGGTGAATTCTTCAATCCAAAGGGCATGAATTTATATTGGTAGGATCCCCATTCTGTAGAAAAAGTAGTCTTATACCTGTCCTCTGGAGCTATTTTGATTCGATGGTAACCTAAGAATCCATCTATGAATGAATATTATTTTTGGCCTCCCACATTTTCTAAGACCTCATCTATAAAATGGGTATGTAAAGGGTCATGTAAGAAAGCATAAATGATTTTACACAAGTATACACAATTCCTTATCCCTCCTTGCTTCTTTTCCTAGACTACCATGGGACTGATCCATTCAAATTCCTCTACTAGTGCTATAATACCAGCTTCCAACATTATGTTAATTTATGCTTTCACTTTCTGTTTATACATTGGATTCAGTTTGTAAGGTCTCTATCTGATAGGTCTAGCCTTAGGTTTGAGGGGTATATTCATCTCATCTATCTCCCCTGCTATGCCTTTCATCTCTATAAAGGTTGTTGGAAATAGGTCACTGTATTCATGCAATAACTTTGTTATTCTTTCTAATGTTTTCTCATCCCAATAGTCTCCAATACTTTCCATTTTAGGATTGCAATTCATCCCAATGTTGACTTTCTTAAATTTTATTGGTGCAGTAAATTCCTTTGACTCCATATATGGATCTTCCACCTCTCTCTCTCCTTCAATCTCTATGATCTGAATGTTGYGYGGATCATCTTCATCTAGTGCTTCTTCTTCGACATGATAACATGAGAGTAACTCTTTGACTGTCTGTTTATTCTGTTGTTKATATTTTGTTATGATTTCAACCTMTGGTTCATAAAAAGATATCACTCCCCTTATCAGTTTTAGTGTTGAATCAATGTTKGGGTTCTCATGTTTGAATGAGAAGGTTACTACAAAATTCTGATGTAATCTTGTCMATTATGTAGTKCYTATGCACATCTCCTGGTCTATGTACTAGTTCCCTAGGATCCCTTCCAATGTATGAATAAAGTGTTGAGTCCATTCCTATGGTGGTGTCATCCTCCATTGTGTTCTTCACTTCTCCAATTATTCCAYTGGTTTTCATTTCCCATCATACTTTTKCACTRTATTTCTCCCYCGTTCTATGCAAAATCCAATGCACAATAGTCATTTACAATGATACTAGTCTTGAAATGTTTATTTGTGCACACCCCACGATATTGCAGGTGTTTCCTTGAGTGMAATATATAAGGATAAGAGCYTATGATTTTCTAACACTTCCTCTTTTTATTTTGTCAAGAATTCCTCTAATTCGTTTATCCCATGAAATATGGGAGATTCTCTTATCTATGTACCAACCCATCTTACTACGCAGTCTATTCTTGTGCATATCCTTGTGTAAACTTCATTTAATCGTTGTTGCCAATTCTCCAAACTTGTGTCCGAGTCAGAAGCGCATGATGTAATGCTTCTCCAACTGAGTACCCCGTCTGCAGTTGGGTTGACATAATCCTCTTCTCACGCAGTGGTTCTATACAACTGGTTTATTTCTTCGAGATCCAAAACATTTGCCTCTACAAACCTTTCTTGTTCTGAAGGATCCAATGGTGCAATGACTCTATATTCGTCTGATTCAAAATTCATTTTTCTTGTCTTCAGGTTGATTATAGCCTGATTATAAAATGCCCAGTCCAATCCAAGTAATGTTGGGTAAGGTGTTGTTCCATCTACTATCTCTATCACTTCAAAATCTACCATAGTGCGCACTCCATCCAAATCTATTGTCACCCCTTTAAGCCTTCCAATTGGTAACACTCTGTGTTGATTTGATAGCTTCAACTAGACATGTGAATAGCCTAATGTAAGTTCTCCCATACACTGTCATGTATTCTTAGGAAAAAAATTTACTTCAGAGCCTAAATCTAGTATAATATCTTCTATGTTGAAACCCCCAATGTTAGCATTCAGTCTGAATTCTCTGCTTGTGCTTCTTCTTTATATCAGATTTTGTAAAACCTTAACAGATGATAGATCGTTCAATAACTTAACAAAGTATTGCAAAAAAATATTTATGGTACTTACTTGTTCTAAAGGTTGTCCTTTACTGGTATGGTCCATTGAATATGGCATATCGTACATTGGTGGGTTCTAAGTTTGTTGCGTAATTGATGTAGACACAACATTCTACTTGAGAAGCTCATGTATGACCTCCTTAAATGTTTCATTTTCTTTCCACACATCAAAATGCTTCTATGGATCAATATTATTCTTTACCCATTGGTGTTGAGGTAGATCTTGTTTTACTACATCAGCTCATGTCTTGGCTCCTCCTCGAGTGACTATATTGATGTTTCTCCCATCATCCCTGGCTTCTGCAGAAATCCACTAGAAATTCTAGTTGTTCTGGTTCCTTTTTTCTTGGATCTTTCCCAAGAGTGTTTGACAATCTTCTGTGTCATGGTTTGATGTGCGAAAATACATCATGTCGCTAGTGGAAGTGGACAATCCCTTTCATAATGTCCTGGTTGTTGGCAGTTGTGGCACACTACTAGTACTCTGCCTCGTCCAAATCCTTCGTTTCCTTATCCTCCACCTCTATATACACCTCAATCTCCTCGTGGTGCATTATATTGGGGTACTTGGTTATACTGCACTGAGTTATACTGTATCTTCGCATTATTGTATTGTGGTTGCGCATTTTTGTAGTGTGGTTGTCAATTATTGTATGGTGGTGGTACCTAGCTGAACCGAGGTGAAACTTGTCCTGTCATCATTTATTATTGCACTCTATAAGTGTCTGATGTTCTCTCTCTCATTAGCTCCATCATTCTACAGTCCTTATCATCATGAGTCACTGATTTGCAAAAAATGAAATATGAACTTTTTGGTATTGTCTTATACTTTTGTATCATTGGACAATGATATGGATCATTCCCATGCATCTTACAAATCTCCAGGGATGATTTAAGGATGGAAATTTATATTAAAATGTAGAAACATGGGCTAATCTTACTATTCCTTAATATGCAAAATGTAAAATGTTTAGCGATATTTTTGTAAAAATATTCAAATTTCTAAGGATTTTATATACTTTCTATAAAGTTTTGGCAATTTTCAAGGTAAAATAATTTTATTCTATGGAATTTGGGAGAATCGTTTTTAGAAAAAATGTAAATTGGCGAATCATGTTTTGGGAAAACCATGGAAAATTATACCATTTGCGAAATTTAGCCCCTAAAATTATCTATGCAAATCTCACACCATGGTCCTCCTATTGGAAATGGGTTTGGCACCCCTATTTCCATGTACTGTGAAAAAGTTGGACATTAGTTCTTATGGTGTCCTTATGTTATGCATAGTGTACACCAAACAACTTCTCTTTTCTCTTTTCCCTTATTCTAGTTAAGTTGAAATGTTAGATTCTTCAAAAACTCCTTCAAATCCTCTATTGATGGATATGTCTACTGATACTAGTTCTCTTCCAGCTGTAGGTTTTCCTGGAGAGCCTCTTCCTGAGTTTGAAACTTCAATTGTTTTAAAGGATACTACAAGTGTGGTAACAGTGAGTTCACAAATAAGTTCCTATGTTGCATGTCAGTAATTTCATATTTTAACATACCTTTCAGATGTTTGAACCTCTGATCAATCTCCCAAACAAACTCACCTAATTTCTTCTTGATTTAAATCATTTCATTCTTGTACTGGTCTTCTGAGATTGGATTTTGAAATTTGTTTACCAGTAGTTTTTTCACGTCTATGATAATGTTTGGTACTCCCTGTGGATTGTTTACATTCAGGCTCATGTACCAGTCTATCGCGCAGTCTCTTAGTTGGATAGATAAGTACATGAGCTTTGTATCCTCATATGTTCTCTTATTTTGTTTCCAGATCTTCTCACAAATGAATAAGTTCTTTTCAGGGTCCTTTGATGCCTCTCCCCGAAATTTTGGTAATCTAATTGTGGGATCATGTCCTCCCATTTTGAACTATATTGAACTACTGCCTCCATGCAGTGTAGATAATTTAATGTTACTTCTTGAACTTTCTCACCCAGTTTATTTTCCTTGATTGGATCCATGTCCTATTGTTATTCTTCCACTAAAATTTGGTTGTCTAAATGATGGTGTTATTTTTGGTGTATTAGTCACACATGGGGTTGTAGGTTCCACACTAACGGTGATATGGATTGAGTTATGCCTTTTTCTCCTAAAACTAGACCTCCTATTTTCCTTTCATATGTTTTGCATATGATTTCCTTAATCTTCTCCACAACCCAGAGATCCTCTACCTCTCCTTCATCACTCTCCAATCCCTCTCTATCGGCTATGGTTCTCTTCTTGTTATTTATTTTATATTGGTAGGGTATTTCGTTGTGCATCTTTTCGTAGTTTCCCATTATCTTCTTTATCTAGTCCTCTTCCATAATGATTGGTTTTGTGGACTCCTTATTATTTCCCTTATCCATCTCCCTGTCCATTTCTCTACCTCCTCTCAGTGCTTCCCCCCCTTGCCCCATGCACACATGGAAGTTTAGTTGTTTGATTCCATGGTGATCACACCCTTGTCATACAATAAAATATTGATTGAAGTATACAATGATATGATGTACCTACCTCTAGGTCTCTTTAGAAAATCATGCTCTACTGCGGTGTAGGACTTCATGGGATCTTCTGCAAATTCATTGATAAACCTTGCAACAATACTATCTAACCAAAAATCTATTGTGCACGTGAATTTGTTATTAACTTGTTGTAACTACACGATCTCCATAGGATTTCACTCTAGATGTCTGATTCAATTTTTAGGGTGGTTGTCCTTTAACCTCAATAACCACTAGTGCAACAAATGCAAGAAATCACAGAAAAATACCTCATGGAAGTCGCTAAAAATGTATTTGTCGAGATATTTGCAAGTGTTAACTTAGGGTTTATGTTGTCCTTCTATGAAAACTCAAGTTCCATTATTTTCAACCATCTTTCAATATCCACCTTCATTGGATTCCATGGCCTGAACATTCCCTTTTATACTTTCATTATTCATTTGTTTCTTCCATAGATACCGCCCACTCAATCTTGTGTAGTTCCAACCAGCAATGAAAGCATTTGTTGGTTTTAACTTCTTCTTGGGTTGAGCCACGTTCTGATCTCAAGAAGGTTTCCAAGAAAAGCCACAAAACTTTCGGCCCTCCTGGTAAACCATAAGGAAACGCTACACATAGGATGCACAACACAGTCTCACCCGAGATGAATTTTATGGGGGACAACAATACTCTGGTGTTTTCAGTATAGGAATGAGTGGGGATTGTGGTTGGATTCCTTCTTCCTTATGCATTATCCTTGTTAATTATTCATCTACTTCTATGATTCATTCATCTTTATAACTATGCATGCATGCTAATAGAGCTACTTTAACCATTCATTCTTAAGCTAATGATGAACACAAAAGTAAAGAATTCATTAAAAACCACATAAAACACAAGGTTTTACCGTGGTTCACCCCCTCCTAGGGCTACATCCACACAGATCTGGATTCTCTGATCTTTTATTTATTCTTCTACAAAATCTTGCATTGTGCGCATTACATATTCAGTAATACAATCAAAATGAGGGTAGGAGCCCTCTGTGAGGATGACTATATCACACCAGGATCCTCATCCTATGACCTAACCCTCCAAAACTAACTTATTTCACTCTTCTACAAGACTCATTACAAATCAATCACTTCTCAAACATCTAACCTTCAATACTTAACTGATATCCCCCAAACTCGACCTCCTAGGTCCTTATTTATACTACTTTATAGGCTTATAGTCGTTACAATCTTTGTCAAAACCCCTAACCCTATCAAGGTTAGGCCTATTTGCATGCATGCCACGTTTGTTTCCCTTATGCATGTTGTTTTTCCTTATTTTTCCGCATGTTTCTTTCTTTCCACCTGTTGTGCACATTCCAAAATTAGGTATTTCTTTTCAAAAATAGGTATTTCCCCAAAACATATCTTTCTCCAAAAATAGGTCGGCTCCCAACAATACTACTACCATGGAAAATTGGGGAATTTACTATGAAGCATATAACCAACCTTGATGACCTAGAAGGACATCATGACCAAATGGGCTTAAAGGAAGCTAAATTTGTTAAGGGTTTTGACCTTTGTAACAATTTCACTACACACATGGAATTGATTGGGTACTCTTCATATTTCACTAAATTTGAACAATTTCAGGAGGGTGGTGGAGATAATATTGATCTCCATGAAATCGAGCCATACCATGTTTAAAATGACATGGAAGAAATAAATACCACTAATTAAGGTCACAAACAACATGGCACAGAAGCAAGGGATAAAAACCCTAATTCAACAACAATGTCCCAAAGAAGTATTCCATCAAGAACAAAGAATATAACCAACGATATGGAGAGGAGAAAAACATCAGTTGGAGGGTCAGAGGATGGTGGTGATAAAGAACCACCTAGAAAATATCTTGAAAAATATCATATTGCGTAGAATTATGATAAAAGAAAAAAGGAATACATCAGAAGTAGGGTTAAGCATGCCTGAATTCTAGTAGAGTCTGAGAATAATGGACATAGAAAATATCATTGAAGAACCTAGTTGGTCTGTACAAAAACTAATGGAAACTAGGCAAATTGTTGATGCCATGATTACCCATGATCCTAAAATATTCAAGGAGGAATTTGTTACTTTGCACCATATGGACTATAATTGTGAGTCTAAGAAATTGTTATTAGAAAAAGTCAATACTAAAAATAAAAGATCATTGAAAAGATGGAAGTCAACAATTGGTTTTGATGGAGTTGCACTAAAAAAAATTTCACAGTTCCACGAAACAACTAGAGAAGCTTTGAATACATCTATTGATAATATGGAAAAATAAATTTCATAGATGAAACAAAGGACAAAAGAGTTATAATTTTCCTTGATACCAAGAACATTGTTTCCAGAGCCTTTGAATTCAATCCAACATGTAGTTCTGTTAGAAAATGTCCCAAAAAGCAATGGTAAATATAAAGGCTCGTCAAGTTTATTGCAAGTAATAAAAAAATATGTTAGTGATGCCATAAATAATAGAATTGATATAATTCAAAAAATATAGTACTTTTCTCAAAGTATCGATAACTTTTCATCAAGAATACAAAATTTCAAGGAATGTGTGAAAAAGACGTGGAAAATGATGAAGGATTTTACATAGAAACTATGTGTACGTTCTAAGCTAAATTATCAAGCTTAAGTGAAGCTCGTGGAAAAGATAAAAGAATTCATTTAAATTACTCAATGAAACAAGTTAATGTGTGTGATTGATGTTTTGAAAAATAAAATAAAAAGTGATTTGTTTCTTAAACTTGTGTAACTTACAAAGGAGCTTGATGGTCCCAATTTATTGATGGATACCATTATTTTAGCAAAAACAACTTTGATGGGACAACTTAATGCATTAAAAATTTCTTGGGAAAATGAATTTACCGAAACAGTATACTTTTTTGCAGAAGAAGTTGAAAAATGGTTAGTTCGGTATATCAACAGGAATGATGAAATGCATGACACATTGCATCAATTGGAGATGGATCTGAGAGAATTTGAACATAATTTTTTTGAAACTAAAACTAAGCATGAAATCACTATAGCACCTTTAATGGAGTATATCGAGGAGTGGTTGTTACACATTATTTTGGTCACCCCTGTGACCAACTAACGATATGTGCATAACTCAATTCTATATTCCCTGAAGATACTAAACTGAGACTTTCTCCATGAGAAATTGAATTATCTTTCTTTTCTTAAAAACCATATCAAAGGAGATCGTCACACCCTGCTAAATGCTTGGGGTGCGATGATTTTTTATCGTCGCATGTTGCACCAAAACTGGACTTTGGCGTCATTGCACCTTGCATGTGCATAGGGTTCAATGATCCTCAAACAAGAGAAAAATATGAAATTCATGAAAGTTCTATAACGAAATCTTCTAGAAGATGAGGTGGCATCCAATCGGTTTGGATATTACTCGCTTATCTGATTTAGTGGGATCATCCTAATATCCTCATCCATCCCTCTTTCACCCTATATAAATATGGTTCTCTCATGAGAAAGGCTAGGCTGGCTTATGCCTGAAAAATTATGTTGAAGATTGTACTTGTGATAGCTTTGGTTTAGCTTTCCAAGTCAGGTTTTGAATGCTCTTCATCAAAAGCATTGGAGCAAAGGTGTTTGTGTTGAATCAAAGGGTCATTGGAAGGGACCTTGAAACATCAAGTCATGGGTTGTATTCTCCACTTTCATTCAATATAATGTAGTAATACATTTCTTCCCTATAAAGGTGTCTCTACTTTTATTGTATAACTCCTTGATCTTATACATAAACTTCATTGGAATATATATATATCGTTGTTCTCTCTCTTTGTTGGTTTGTTCTTCTTAATAGTTTCACCATCCCACAAACCCAAAGTTGGAGCAAGGACGACACTAGCGAGGATCAAACGTTGTTTAAATGGTATGCCATTTGTCCCTCTCTGAACTAGTTTATATTATAATGAAATCTAAGGAGAAACTTGTATTTTCCCCTGTTTTGTTATAGATTCTTGTTGAAGTCAGGGAGATTAGTTTGTGTCCGCACTTACCGATTTTTCCAATAACAAAATTGGAGACGATACTGGGAATGTCCTCTTTTAGTTTTTGCTTCCTTTTTTCTTTTAGCTTGCCTGCTTTTGGTAAATTTCATTCTCTGAGTCTTTCAATGATCCATATTGACTCCCTGGTCCTAAAAGTTCATTGAGAAACTCTGTCCTCTTTCCATTTTTTGCTTATGTTCAGTCATCGTTGCACCCTGCTTATGTAAACTAGAGCAATGACATCGCACTGTGTTTTTCCCTTTGCCTGCGACGATCCTTGATCGCCGCACTATGCTCTTTTGTGACCTGCGACGATTCCTTTAGAAATTTTTGGAGTGACAATCAACTTTTTTCTCCTTGCCCAGATTTTTCATTACTCCTTGGGGTGAAATTTTGGTCTTGGTGAATGATTATTTGCATCGTGGTTTGCATATTTTAGCCTGGATTTGATTGTTTCTCAAGTGTTGAGATTATTTTTCATAAGCTTCATAGTTTTATATTTCACTTCTTATTGCAAGGGTATAATCTCAAGGCTTCATCCCTGAGTGCTTGCTAGATAATTTCTTATTGGTCTTTTGAGTTTTGGATTGTTGATTGATTGGAAAACGATTTTGCATTAGACAAACAAATTTTTCTTACTTTTAATTTTTGGTTGCATTATGAGTTTAGTTTGGGAAATAGTGTAATGAATGCATTTATATTCTTGGGCAAGTATTTATTTTTTAATTAGATCTCTATTTTTATTTGAAAAGAAAAGGATTGAAGTTTGTTCTTCTATTAGCAGTATTTACAAGAAATTTTTGCATTCAAATATTTGAAAAAGAGAAAATTGGAGAATTTAGTAGCCTTGATTGTTTGGCATCAATATCATTCAAAGATTGAAGAAATTGTGTTTTGTAACTTTTTGTATTCTGGAAAGAGAAATGTTCACCCTTATGTAATTAGAGTTCATCGAACTAAAATGTTGCATCTCATCTCTCTTTGCATTTTGTTGGGTCAAGGTCAAATACTTCATCAGTTTCATCTCCATTTCCCTTTTTGAGTAAGCAACAACTATTAAAATTCAGCGCAATTTTAAAATATTTCTTGCAACTTTTATTTTCTAGAAATTTTATACACCAACATTAGCTAGGGATAACGCTTTGGAATAGGTTGTGAGGCACACTCTCCAAAGCATCATAATACACAATAATATATTGTGATAGGGAAAGTTTAAATCCACTTGCTACATTTTTTCCTGGGAAGCCCTTCTAACAAAAGGGTCAATCACGAGGTCGCATTAGGGATGACAGGGTTACTCACCCTACTTTGTTGTCTTAGTGTAGATATTGCGCATATTATTGGGGGTTTCTTGAGAAGAAAATCCTGTGCGGACATTCTCGAGGCAATTCCAGGCTTAGATACCCTGCCCTTGTGTGTAGATCAGACTGTCAAATGCTTCCCCATGCATCATTGTCATAATTGTTAACCTTAGTAGCCTATATCTTCAGATTCCTTTCACGAGGTGACTATGGAGGGGCAGGTCTTCACATTACATGGAATCGATGTTTTCAAAACTCACTCGCGCTCCTTGGAGGGTATACCCATGATTATGTGTGGGAGATTGCACCAAGGTGTAAATCCATTAAGAAGGTCGTCAACGTAACTTTTCCACCCACTTTATCCCATCCCCTTCTTCTCTTGATTTTGCGACGTTGGATTGCATCACCAACTAGTGATTTATAAATAAGAAGGTTTTTTTGCGTGCTTGATATCTAGATTTTATTAATGGAGTGTTGTTTGTTTCTCTAGTTGGCCATATATTTCTTTCATTATTTATTCATTGTGGCCAACATCATCCCTCGTCGTTCACGTAAGATGAAAGGGTTACCTCCGAAAGTGCCCAAAGAATATGCTCCTTTGGTTTCTAATTCACCAGAGGGTCCTTCTCCTAAAGGAGCAGTCAATAACAATGTGTCCTCTGAGATTGGAAGTTCTACTTCATTGGTAGAATCAAGACTTCCTATAAATTTGTTATTTAGTGTTATACAAGATCCACTTTTTCTCCAAATAAACTCTTTGAGAGACGTTGTTGCTGAATACTATACTAGAATACCTACTGGACCTTACACAGAGTCTGGTGTGGATGATCCACCCTTTAAGAGTGAATCTTTTAGAACTCTGGTTCATACTGCTAGAATTTTTAATCCTAGCTCAGTCCCCGTACGTTCTTTTTGGAGGACCTCCCTAGGACATGATATTTTTGATAAACTAGGAATGAGCCCAAATAAACCTATGTCATCACATACACACATGACTTCCACTGCTTATACACTACCTTTAGATCATTTTTATAGCAAAACAAGTCATGTTGTTACGATTTATGATTCATTGTTGGTTGGTACTCATACAATCCTTCCCTTCCATCTCACTATAACTACCGTAGTCCCAAACATTACACATGTTACTATCAGAAGTATGGTTATAACTCAAGATCCTATTGGAATGCCGCTTCCACCTAGATCAAGTCCATCACTCCCACCTGGGTATAATTCTCTTCATACTTCTATTGCTAATCCTGCCCAGATTCCATCGGGAGGGCCTAATCATTTTATTCCACCTGGGTATAACCCTGCTAGTGGTTTTGTTCATGTACCTACCCAAGTTCTATATGGAGGGCCTAACATTCCTCCTCCACCTCCACCTAGAGGATATAATCATCCTGGCCCAAGTATCTCCAATCGAATTGGAGGAACAAGTCATTCTGTCACTTCTCGTTTTCAACTTCCTGTTGGAGGTCAACCTCAAGTTGGGGGGAAACCCCAAGTTGGGGGTCATAACCAGGTTTATGGGCAGTATATACCTCGATCACAAACTCAACCTTGGAATTTTCCTTTCCAAGGGAATAAACAACCGCCCTGGGGGGGAAACTCCTCAATTAAATTCTTTTGTACCCCCTAATACCTGGAAACCATATCCAGGCTCTATAAATCCTACCTAGGGTTAATCTTTTCATTCTAATGCTCCTTTCCAAGGTAGCATACCAAATCAACCAACAAATTTTGGATACTTAACTCAAAACCCTCCACCACCGAATTTTCCAGGACCCTCTAACTATTTACAGATTGCTTATGGTCCTACTTGTATACCTACAGGATTCCCTCATTAAAATTACCATTTTCCTCAAGTGAATAGACAATTTTTGTTTCTAGCTACTTTGGATTTACCAGATTTGTCTAGGATTTTGAATGATCCTATTTTGCATTCTCCTTATTGGTCGATCATACCTACCAAATTACCATCAAACATTCCTAAGTTTGATGGTCGATTGGGAGAATACCCAAATAATCACATCATGACATTTCATTTTTGGTGCTCATCCAACTCCTTGATGGATGACTCCAGATTACGTATTTTCCAATGAACTCTTACAGGTTTGGAAGCCAAATGGTATATCGAATTTCCACGAGGATTATTCAATGATTTCAACACCTTATCTATGGATTTTTTAACACATTACCAATTACCAATATGATATGAGATAGTAACCAAAATTTTGAGTTCATTTAAAAAATCCTCTTCTACTCACATTTCTAATGATATTCACAAGTGGAGGAGGAGATGACGATTAATCAAAGTTTCCCTTCCTGATCAATTATTGGATGAGTGGTTTACCAAATCACTCATCGGTCCTATCTCCTGTGATGTTTCCATGGGTGGTGTCATCACTAAAGAGCAGGATATTAGTCATGCTCAATACTTGGATCTCTTTTATTCACAAACGAGCACGCTATATGACTTGATCCCTGATGCTCCTCGCCCATATACAAATCAAACCCTAATGCATCTAGTATATTCTCATGTTGTTGATGGTGTGATTGGCACTTTTCATGCTGAGACTCAATCCAAACAAGATAATCATTCCAATCCCAAATCTACTACTGCTATTGTACAAAATGTTACTCCTCTGACTCCCTCTCCTAGTAAAACCTCTGAGGTTAATACAATTCAGTCTACACCTATCGGTTAAAATCAAAATAAAAATAAAGGGAAGGGTAAGAATAAATAGGATAAAATTAACAATCAACAATCCGATAAACCCAATAGTAAGACTGTTGATGATAAAGTAAAGAGAAAACCTCGTTATCCTTGTCTTATCTATGGTGAGGATCATTATACGAAATATTGTACGAGACGTGCTGAGGTTAATAAGTTCCTACAAGGGACCGGGACACGTGCTACACCTGTCGTTTTGTCACAACCTTTTACTTATCAACAATAGGCCCAATTGTTTATTCATGACCAACCTTCTCCCTCTACCAAATATTATGTCGTTATGTGTACTGGTGTCTCCAAGAAGAAGGAAGTTGCAGTCGCTTGAGCCAAAGATTATTCTTCTTCTAAAGAGAAAGTTGATGATTCACCGGCTCCATTGGTTCAACCCCCTCCACTGACTTCACCTCATGACGGTCCTCTTCATCTCAAACAACCGAGTCTAGATATAGTTCTCCATACGCCTGCTAAGGGAGTTGTTCTTAAGTCATCATTTAACCCCCATGCACGTGTCGCTCAAAACTACAATATTGTAGAAGATCTTGCACAAGAACCTTTTGCAATGTCGACTCTCAAAGTCCTTCAAAGTTGTCCAATTCAATGGAAGGCACTGTTAAAGGATATTGGTGGAATCGATCCTAACAATACGAATTTTATAATCTTTGACTTGGAAGATCATATTCCAAGTCTCCCTCATCAATTCGCGTTTCAAATACAAGTCATTGGGGAAAACAAGAATATTTGTAGAACAGTTGTTGATGAAGGAGCTTCGACTTGCATCATGTATGTCACTTGTTGGAAGGCCATTGACTCTCCTACCCTTACCGAGTCACACAATACTTTAAAATATTTTAATGGTACATGGTTTAAACCTTATGGTGTTCTTTCTTCCTTATCTATTGTGTTAGAAGGAAAAGAGGTTACTCTTGATGTTGAGGTGTTTGATGCACCTCTCGATTACAACCTTCTACTTAGTCGTAGTTTGATTGATTCTATGCACACAGTTGTTTCTACTCTTTTCTGTGTGAAATGTTTCCCTCATCAAGGTAAATTTTTTATCGTAGATCAACTCTCCTTATTTAGTTCCAATTCGCACACTAGTAACGTTCCATTCATAGCGAAAACACCTCTTGGTTATGAGAATGTTGGTGTGGGTCTGTTAAAATATTCCTCGTTAATGGGTACTTTCCCCATTCCTCCACTCAATGTTCCTCCTCCTTTTGTCACTTCTATTAACATGATTTAGACCACTGTTGGAGAAACCCCTGAGTCTTATGAACCTTGGATAGTACCTAGCTTGGATGACTATCTTCGTTATGGTGACCAAATGACTTTAAGTCTGGTGGAATTGGCCTATCAAGTTGTTCAATCAAAAACTCCTTATCCTCATTCTCTCTTATATACGTCTCCTGATCTGTTTCATTTGGTATTCTACACTGATGAAATGATCATGAAACTTATGTCCATGGAAGATACGCCATGGGATGATGGGCATCATCATTCTATTCTCTTCCTGAAACCCAAGACTATCGAGAGTTACCAAAGAATTTTGAATCTGTCTACAGTCATTACTATTCCCCCAGTTTCTGAACCAATATAAGATGTTTTGCATGAAGGGAACTTGGGAAATATTTCACCTACCATCCCTCTAGATATTTCAATTAATCCTATAATTGTGGAAAATGTTCATATTGGTGCCTCATGTTCTCTTGATGAGATATGAACTTACAAGGCTCTTTTCCAAGAATTCTGTGACGTTTTTGCATGGAGTTACGAAGAAATTCTTGGAATTGATCCAAATATTGTTGTACATGAGATTAAGACATACCATGATGATAAACCTATTCAGAAAATACTTTGACCAGTCCATCCACAAAAATTTGTTGCTATTAAACTCGAAGTTGAAAAAAGTCTTAAAGCCAATTTTGTTTACCCTATAGCGTTGACTGATTGAGTTTCTAATCTTGTTCTGGTTACGAAGAAACAAAGCATGATCTATGTTTCTTTTTATTATAGGGATATTAACAAGGATGCTCCCAAAGATAATTATCCAACCCCTTTCGTCGACCATATTGTTGACGATTGTGCTGGGAGTAAAATATTCTCTTTAATATATGGATTCTTCGGCTATAATCAAATCAATATTTTACTTGCAGATCAACATAAGACTATTTTTATTTTCCCTTGGGGTAACTTCGCATATTGTAAACTCCCTTTTGGTCTCAAAAATGCTGGTGTGACTTTTCAATGGGCTATGTCTTATGATTTTCATGATATTAAGCACATTTTCCAACCTTACCTGGATGACTTACCGACGCATTCCATGCATCGCCAAGATCACTCGACACACTTACGGGCCATTTTCCTATGCTGTCGATATTATCACATATGATTGAATCCACACAAAGGTGTTTTTTGTGTGGATTCTAGAGGACTACTTGGATTTATCGTTTCTACACATGAGATTAGGGTGGATCCTTTGAAGGTTGAAGTTATTCTCAATTTTTCTCCTTCTACCTTACGCCAACTCCAAAGTTTGCAAGGGGAGGAAAACTTTTTACATCGATTCATTCCTAATTATGCCGAAC
Source organism: Picea engelmannii (assembly GCA_009831015.1). NCBI lineage: Eukaryota > Viridiplantae > Streptophyta > Pinopsida > Pinales > Pinaceae > Picea > Picea engelmannii. Next base: position 60,551 of record ML821438.1, read on the forward strand.
TAATGAAATTTTTCACTCGACTTCTTAAAAGGGTCAAAATTTTGTATGGGACGACACTGCCAACAAATCCTTTGAAGCTTTGAAACTTTCCTTTACCCGTACACCACTCTTATTTCCCCTTAATTATAGTCGAGATTAATTCTTATACTTGGATGCTTAAGACTCTACCATAGCCATGGTTCTAGTCCAGGAGGATGATTCACACGATGAACAGGTTATTTACTATTTGATTTGGAGTCTCATGACCATTGCAACCAAATATATGCATGTGGAAAAATTGGCCTTGGTAGCTGTTCAAGCTATTCAACGTTTTTGTCATTATATCTTATTGTGAAAGACCATAATTATTTCAAGTTTCAACCCTATGCAACATATCAGTACACGACAATTTCTAGGGGGAAAATACTCCAAATGGATAGTGATTCTCCAGGATTTTGATTTGGAGTTTGAGCGAGCCAAGTCAAAGAAATATTTGGTTTTTTCCGAATTGATATGTGACCTTCCCTCCACTGAGACAAAAATTGTGGTAGAGGATTCTTTTCTTGATGAGTCTCTCTTTCTTATCAGTTCAAATGACATCTAGTATGGAGACATTATCATTTATATCCAAACCCAAACTTTTCGGCCTAATCTTTCTCATGTAGATCATCATCGAACTCGGTATCAAGCCCGTCAATACATTATCCTCGGTGATACCCTTTACCATTATGGTATTGATTATGTATTTCAATAATGTCTAACCTATGATGGAGTTGAGAAAGATTTAACTGATTGTCATTCTGAAGCATGTGGTGGTCATATGTTTGCGTATTCCACTGCCCAAAATCTCTTACGAGCTAGTTACTTCTGGCCTTCATTGTTTAAGTATTGCATTACTGTCACTCAAAAATGCCACACTTGTCAAATGTATAACAATAAGATTCGATCACATCCTGCTCCTCTTTACCCTATAGTTTCCATTGGTCCATTCACTAAATGGGGCATGGACTTCATGACATGTAACCCTCACTTGGTCGGGGGGCATGGATACACTATTGTAGCTATGGATTATTTCACTAAATGGGATGAGGCAATGCCTACATTTGATAATACTGGGAAAAATGAAGCATTGTTCATATTCAATCATATCGTTACTAGGTTTGGTGTCCCTCAAGCCATCGTCACTGACCATGGTAGCCATTTTTTCAAATTCATGATGTTTTAACTTACCGATAAGTTAGGTCTTCGACATGAAAAATCAACCCCTTACTATCCAAAGACCAATGGTCAGGTTGAAGCAATCAAAAAAGTTCTAACTACTATGCTTTGACGGATGGTAGGAATTCACAAGTCAAGCTGGCACACAATGCTCTTTTCGTCATTATGGGCCTATCATAAATCTGTTAAATATTCCACAAGGTTCACACCTTTCCAGTTAGTATATGGTATTGAAGCTATTCTATTGATTGAATGTGAAATCCCATATTTGAAACTAGCTGTCGAACTTCTCCCTAACACCTTAGCCGAAGAATAACGTCTCTTGTATTTGATGCAATTAGACGAGACTCTCTGTGATGCTGCATTAGTCATAGAAACTAAGAAGAAACATGTCAAAGCTCAATATGAGTATTATGTCAAACCACGTGTTTTTTCTGAGGGTGATTTAGTTCTGCTTTACAAACAAGATCGTGACTTATTAGGGGCTAGTAAATTCGAGCCCATGTGGCATGGTCCTTATATCGTTAAACGAGTGTTGGAGAAAGGAGCTTATGAGATGGTAGATTATGATGGAATTCCTTTGGGTGAACCCATAAATGGGCTTTACCTAAAGAAGTACTATGCTTAATATATTTTTTGCATGAGTGCTTTGTATTTTAGTGTATCATACTCTAGTGTACTGTTATTTTTTCACTTCTTGTTCTTCCTTTAAGTTGCTTACTTTGCCTTGTGATTGGTTTCCAGATGTTGATGTCCTCTCTACCCTATATCGACTTTGCTAATGGTTCTAGTCCTAGTACTCAAAACTCAACGTCTGCTACATGGGAAATCTATGCACCTACAGATGGGTTGATCAGTCTACACGGTGTTTTCCTTGGTCATGAAACTAATAATATCGTGGAATATAGTGCATCTATCGAGTTATTAATTGACAAAAATTCATTTCTCATTCGTCATCTTATTGTACGTCTTGGTTCACAACTAGTGGTGCTTCAATTGAGTAACGTTTATTATGGGTATACTTAAGAATTCTCCTCTTGGAAAGACATTTTGATTATATTGAATATCAACATATTCCTATATGTCTAAACACATTAACATATGCATTGGATAATTATGTTTTAGATAGACATTTGCACCATTTATAAATCCAAACATACATTTAAAATACAAGTAAGTTGGTAGGAATTTTATATTATAATGTCAAAAGTTACAAAAAGTGTTTTTCCTGAGACCAAAATATCAAAATGTTGAAGCACATGGATTCATATACATAGGCATCAAGGATGTTTCTCGCTATAACAAACAACTTCTTGTTCCACTCGATGAAGAATTCTACCAATGGATGTTGATACACCAATTGTATGGCATTGGTAGCACTGAGGTAACTCATCCACATTGATGTCAGGTATTTTCATGGTCAAACCCTCAAGGTTTTGTTCGATCTCCTCGAGATCCTTAGTAGTCACCCCTAGACCCACCATTCCACCTATCTCTCCATGTATCTAAATAGGAGATGATCCTGGAGGCTGGAAAGGAGCCACATCTGCATTGTTGAGAGCACTTGATTAGTCTCGGATAAACAACAAAAAACAATTATAATTAAAATACCAAAAACAACATATAATGAAAAAAAAATTCTTACCTATCTCTCCCCACTAAGAACCCTTAGGTAATGCCAAGTCGAGGTCTCCACGAAAGTCAATCCCATCATATGCATAGTCCTCAACCATAAAAAGTTGATCCCTCAGCCATTAGAACAAAGCTTGGTCATATGTAACGATTGGCACGCCTCCATGGCGAGCCATCAAATCTACCCATATTTTCATTCGAGGATCCTATGGAGAGGGTATTCCCCATTCCACATGATGTAGGTGAAAAATGGGGACCTTCTGTAGGAAGAAGGATATCAAAATAGATCCATACCCAAATTGTTTCAATCGACCGGTCCTACACTTTGTCAATTGTTTCTTCATGTTTTTTAGAAGACCCTCTCACCAATTGAAAACCTGGGGCTCCATACACTCGATAGCATACTGAAAATGGTTTTCTACATAAATGTGTGGAGCGGCACTCCCTTCCATCTAAGTGATAGTGTAGAGGATAGTTCTCAAAGGAAAATATCAAACATCCTTTATGGAAACTTTTCCACTATGTTTATATGTATCAGGTACGCAGTGATGTGCTACATAATAATCCATGGGTTCACCACCACCTATTCTTCCCGATAGTGACACCCGAGATCCTTGAAGAGATAACCCAGTCAAGAATTAAATGTCATCAATCTCTAAGGTGAGTGTATGCACACCCACATGAAAATCTTGCTCATTCACATCCCACATGTGGAATAAGTATTCCAATAATATCAAATGGGCTCTCATGCTCTAAAATTTGAAAACTTTCATCAAGCCACACTCTCGGAGTGCCATGACAGTGCCCACATAATTCTCATAAAAGTAATCTTCTTCCTTGTTATCTCGTTCCCTCCACTCGAGAATAATGGCTGCTGAAAACTTGGCAAAAATCAATAAAATATGATTAGGTTCATGTTGGAAGTTTTCCTAACTATATCTCTCTTTTTAAATTTTGAGTTCCGGTCGTCGTAGAGGATCTTTTCCACACAGTGTGGCATCGTCACACCCTAGATGTGGGACTGTTGCAATGATTTGGGATCGTCGCAGTTCACAATAGGGTGGGCCTGCGACGATCTCAAAGCACAATAACCCTTGAAAACTTGCCCATAATTCAAAATTGAACCATTAAAAATGAAAAATTATACGGTGAAAAGAGAGAGGGGAAGAAGAATACCTACTTCACAAAAGAGGCTCGAGAAATCGTCCAATTAGCACTCCAGAATCGTCACTTGAAATTCGAAGGAAAAAGGGGGGTTTTGGCACTATTTTGGTGAAAATACAAATGAAATGGTAAATGGACTATTTTCGACCTATTTTATTCATTTTTACCATTTTAATTTCAAATTAAATTAATTTTTAATATTTTTACCTATGCCCTAAACCTAATGAACTTTGCAAAGTGTCTCTATTGCAGGTTGAGAGATCTGAGGACCAAAATTTTGATATGGATCCTTCCTTTTTTGGTCATTTTTGCTTGTTTTTATAATGTACATATACTTTTAGGGTTTTTTAGGAAAAACTATGAGTATGGTCTTAATTATTTCTCACGCTCGTGAAACTATGAGAATGTAATCAAGTAACCTTTTATCACTTTTTTTGGACTCGTAATGGTAATACAAAAAACGAACCCTATGGAGTATCCTTTAAGCTTTGTTTAAGCTCCTTAAACATGAAAAGATAGTCGAGCAACCTTGTTCTTTTCACGCTCGTAAAAGTATTTGAAGAAAACGCTTGATGAGCGGTAGATTATCTCTTTTTTGGTCTCGCCAGACTAACTTACAAAAAAGGACATTTTGGAGTTTTCTTTAAGTGTTTTTTAGACTCTCTAAACATGAAAAACCCCTGAGTTTTATTTCTTTGGACTCGTAAAACAAGCATCGAAAGGCCCATATGGGACTGAACCACTCCTTCCTAGGGTTCGTTAAAAATACTCTAAGGGAATCATCTGAAGGATGAGCTTACATTACAAGAATATGCTATCCTCCTCAATCTTGCGTAAAAATAAAGAGGTACTCGCCAGAAATGGTGGGGGGAACTTGGGAAAGAAATGTATATATGTATCTGTGTTAGTGTCAGTAAGTCGCTCTTGAACATGACACCCCTCTTCATCACTGTATCTGGGTTTAGAAATCCATTTTTCTCTCTTTTGACCATCCACAAGTCCATATGTTGGGTCCTCCTTCAGTCAATGCTACCAAGACGATTGTCGTGTCATTCATATGTTCAAGAGAAGTTCAATCTAAAAAAGACTTCTATTGAGTCAACCATCTGCAGTCCTTAAATCTTACCATGTCGGCCTTCCCTGAGTCAGTTTCGAATCATTTCATACTCTGATCTACTTCGAAATTGAATTATCTTTATTTTCTTAAAAACCATATCAAAGGATATCGTTGCACCTTGCTAAATGCTTTGGGTGCGAAAATGATTGATCGTCGCATGATGTACCTAAACTGGACTATGGCATCGTCGCATGCTGCTTGTGGATAGGGTGCAACGATCCGTAGACAAGAGAAAAAAATGAGATTCACGAAAGTTCTATAAGGGAATATTCTAGAAGATGATGTGGCCTCCGATTAGTTTGGATCTTACTCACTTCTATGATTTAGTGGGATCATCCTAATCTCCTCATCCATCCCTATTTCACCCTATATAAAGAGGGATATCTCATGGGAAAGGCTAGGCTAGCTTATGCATGAAGAATTTTGTTGAAGATTGTACTTGTGATAGCTTTGCTTTAGCTTTCCAAGTCAGGTTGTGAATGCTCTTTATCAAAAGAATTGGAGCAAAGGTGTGTGTGTTGAAGCAAAGGGCCATTGGAAGGGACCTTGTAACATCAAGGCATGGGTTGTATTCTCCACTTTCATTCAATTTAATGCAGTAATAAATTTCTTCCCTATAAAGGTGTCTCTACTTTTATTGTATAACTCCTTGATCTTATACATAGACGTCATTGAAATATATATATATCGTTGTTCTCTCTCTTTGTTGGTTTGTGCTTCTTAACAGGTTCACCATCCCACAAATCCAAAGTTGGAGCAAGGACGACACTAGCAAGCATCAAACATCGTTTAAATGGTATGTCATTTGTCCCTCTCTGAACTAGTTTATATTACAATGAAATCTAGGGAGAAACTTGTATTCTTCTTTGTTTTGTTCTAGCTTCTTATTGAAGTTAGGGAGATTATTTTGTGTCTGCATTTACCGATTTGTCCAATAATAGTGGTTGAAAAATGAATTAATCAGAATTATCGAATGAGAAAATCAAGAAATAGTTGTAGCAATTATTCCACCTCAACCACAACATGCACCTATAAAATAAACAACTACAAGCAAATAAAGGGTTACAAGAACTTTCCATCATACTGAGTCAAACAACAACTTTGTTCCCTCCACCTTTTGTGTCAATTTTTTCCACAACCATTTTTCATATTTCCTTATATTTCTCAACATTTTGTAAAAACCAGGATGACCCTTGATTGTTTTCCTCTTTTCTTCCATTTATTTTCATTTTATGGTCCACGAGAGCCCAATCCTAGTCCTTTTTTAAGGGAGAATGCACATCTTTTCTTTAAACACATTTACTTTGTATTTAAAGAATTATATTATTTTTTGAGACTCCGAGAGAACTAATTGGGATACTACATTATTGTATTCTCAAATAATTTGAACTGAAGCTTGAATTTCCAAATGTTTTATCCATCATAATATTTTTGGTGCCTAATGGAATGATCATTTAAAGTTCTCTTATAAATGCGGTCCATCTTTCTTATTTCTTTATTGTGGATATTGTTTATTTTCTTGATGAATGTTGTGATGGAAATGCCAACCTCTTATTTATTATACTCATTTAGTTTATCTACTTTGTAAAATATTTTGTATATGGTTTCCTTTTAAAGATACCTGGTTCCAATATCAAGTACTGTTTTGAATGTGAATGTCATCTTTAACAAAGTCTTGTCCTTATCAGATTTTGTTTTATTTTTGTTTATAATTTTATAATAAAAACAAGATTACCACCTCTCTAAAAATGCGATTCATATCCTCGTGAGGTTGATTTTAAGACCATAAATAGTCTTTTAGATCAATAGAATTTTGGAATGTTATATTATAAGAGTGTTTTATATTGATCAAATTTTCATCCTAGGTCTTTGGATGTTTCTGATTGTAACCCCTCAAAATCTACACCAAAGTACAATTAACTACTTCCATCTTCCCATCTGTTTGTGGATGGAATGTTGTATACTTATTCAAATTATTGTCCATATTTTCCCACAATGTAGTCCAAAATGAAATGAGAAAAATGGTATCCCTATCTGAGATGATCCTCCTTGGTATCCCAAACTGTACCCACGCTGGTTCAAAGAACTTGTTTGTTTCTTATTGTCCATTGATGATGTTTTTACAAGGCATGAGAATGCACATTTTCCTGAACCTATAAACTACCAAAGATAGATAGTCATATCCCTTCCTAGTTGTTGGTAAACCTCCCAAAAAATCCATGGAAATACTTTCCCAAGGTTGAGTGGGTTAGATGTTGCTTCATGTTATTGGGATTGTTGGTAGAACAAAGTATACATCCTCTAATATATTGTACTACATATTCTCACATTTTGGGCTAGTACACATACCTCTGTGAGTTGGAAACCGTCTTCCCAACACAAAAATGTCATGTAACCTTGGAGGTGTGAGCCTCTCTAATAAGCTACAAATTTTCACCTTTAGGAACACATATCTTGTCGTCGAGATTGTAGGGTAAACTATTATGAAAATGATAGTCCACCTCGCCATCACCTTCTTCTATATGAATTTGGCCATGTAGTTGTTGAAACACCTCCTTGAATTCCCCATATTTTGTGTATGCCTCTTTATATGCATCGTGGGTAAAAGTCTCCATGTCCATATGAGTTCCCAAAGTTGTAATATTGGATGTGGGTGGTCATGAAAGAATTTCTGCCAACTTATTTGTGCTATCCTTCTTATACATTATGACTAAATGAAATTGTTGTAAAAAACCCATCCACTTATAATGCATGGTTTGTTGTATCTTACTCTAGGCATGCAATTATTGTAGTAGTTGGTGATTTGTGTGGATGATGGTCTCCTTGCCCATCAGATAGTGCTTCCACTTTTTGACAACTTGTACCAAGGCATAGAGCTCATTGTCGTAGGTAGGGTAGTTAAGAACCGCCTCATAAAATGTTTCATAATGATAGCACATGGGCCTTCCTCCATGCATCAACACTACTCCCCTGGCATACTCACTTCCATATGTCTCCACTTCGAAGGATAACATAGTTACCAACTTAATGAGAACTCTACAGAGTTCTCATTTTTTGGGGGGTCCAATTTTTACCCTGTTTTAAAAAATGGTTCTACTGGTAGTACCTCGTCTCCCTTTTTAGGTGGTTTTTTGATATTTTAAATTTTTCGATCCAGAATGTTTCCATATTTTTTTTCAAATGATTATTTTTCATCCTTTTTTCAATTTTTTCAATTTTTTTTTATATACAACAATGTATTTAGTCATTTTTCCATGTTTCTTTCAATCTTAATTTTTTTTTTTACCATTTACTTTTTTGAAGTTACGATTTTTCATATAATTGTGTCTCCTTAATTAATTTGTTGTTCCATACTTTTAAAATATAGTGGAAAACACCATTTTTAACACATTGTTTACCTTTACTTCAATATATAGAAAAACATTGTAGTTAAAGAACATTATTTTTTAATATTTAACAAAAACAATTAATTCATTTTTTTTGATAAATTAAAAACTAAAAAAAACTAAGAAAAATAAAAGAATTGAAATTAAAAAATAAAAAACAAATTTAGATAATAAAAAAGATTAAAGAGAATCTTAAAAAACTAAAGAGTAAAAAAAAAATCAAAACAAAACAAATATATAAACTAAGCTAAATCTAGAAAAAAAATAACAAAAAAAGGGTAAAAAAACAAATTTATGGCCCAAAAAATTTAGAAAGTTTAAAAAGCACAAAGAACAATTAAAAATATATATTAAAAAAAACAAATTAACACACTTAAACTACAAAATTTAATACCAAAAAAAAAAAAATTATTAAAAAACTTAAAAATATGTCAAATTTTTATGAAAAAACAAACAAATTAAAAAAATATATATGCATCGGTGATGGAAGGCCATCAGAGGTGATGTCGGACATCACCCTAGCCCCAAGGGGCTAAGATTTAGTCCCACAGGGCCAAGTCTTAGCCTGTGGGGGATAAACCTCGGTCCCACGAGGCCAAGGCTTAGCCCCTATGGGCTGGGGTTATGCCCAACATCACCCCAGCCCCCACGGGCTAAGCCTTGGCCCTG